>JAKUCV010003797.1:0-185349 GCA_028386065.3 Turnera subulata
ACAAGGATTTCCTATAGATGAACTCTCTATATATCTTCATCCTTGTTGCTTTACATCTTGTACTCCTTTGTCTTAGACTTGTGCTTCATTGATTGATGTCTTTTTGCTTTTCTTCAAGGAATGAATTCATGAATGGAGCTTTGGTTAGTTTGTCATTATCAAAACCCTGAAATGAAACATGGAAGCATTAGTCCTAACAGTTTAGGGTGTTTTCTGGGTCAGAGAATATTCTATAGGATGCAGAAACCAACTAGGAATCGGATTGGAGGGGAAAAAGTAAGAAAAAAAGAAAAAATCGCCCAGTCGGCGGCGATCATAGCGACATGACCGCCACGATTGGCGGACAAAGAAGCATGACTGCCATGCCCTGACGAACGTCACGACATGACCGCCGGGGCTGTGGCAGTCAAAGGTTCCAGAAGGTTCTTTTTTCCTTTTTTTCGCAATCTTAGCTCTTAACCGTCAGATTTAGGGGTTCAATCTCGACCCTTGGATTATTAGGACGACCCATGGTCTCTTGAAAACTACAAATAGACCCCCTATTACACACAATTGGAATACACATTAGAATTATTTCTACACACTATAGGTTGGAAACCTAGGAAAAACTCTTCTTCTCTAAGGTTAGAAACCTTTTTAGGAGCTGTTATTCTGGAGTTATCTCGTGGAAAGGAGTAGCAACAAGTCAGTAATAAGAGGAGATCAAGAGGAGTGCAAGACGGAGGCCAATCAAAGCAAATTCTTGGACAAAAGAGTGCAAACCCTAGAGGAGTGTTCTTCTTTATGCAGTCCCAGAAAAATCACAATATCTCGGGCTGTAGACGTTGGATTGCTGCATTCTTAGTGTCTATGGAAAGCTAAAATAATCATCTACAACTTCACTGTTGACGCTAGACTTACTGTTTGAAGTCGGACCAAGAATCATCTACAACCCTCCTTTTGCATCGATTTACTGTTTGAAGTCGGACCATGATTCAACTAAAGAGTGGTAAGTGCATAGGAGCTATAGGAGGGCTTCAAGAGGTAACCCTAATCCTTTTCTATCTGTGTTTGTTGCTGTGAGGTGATGCTATGATGATGATACTACTATTGATGCTTTGATTGTTGCGTGAAACCATGTTAGAACTACGTGGCTTTGACCCCGGTCACATGGGTTCGTAGGTAGTCTCAAATTGCTAATGGGATGCAAGCCAAATTTTGTTTTTATTTTGCGCTTTGTTGTGATGCTGTATCGTGATATTGCTGTGTTGTGCTGTGATACCATGTAAAAACTATGAGAGCTTTGAATCCGGTCGCTGAAGTACGTAGGTGGATTCTAGTGGTGGAATCTCAACCTGAATTATGTGTTTATTTTCTGTTTTGTTTTTATTTTTGTGTTTGTGTTGTTTGTGCATAAGACATACATTGATTTTTAATTGCACACGATTTTGTTCCAACATGGATAGGTGCCTAACACCTTCCTATCTGTGATGAACTCCCGAATCCAACATCTTTGGTTCGCTATGATTGGCTGCCTCGGGTAACGGATGTCAGGTTTTTCCTTGAATTTTGCCCTTAATAAAATTCGGATGGCGACTACATTGATGTTGGATTGACCCTAAGAAGAAGGTATAAAGTTAAGGTGAGGGATCAAATTAATTTTTGATTGGGTCCTCACATGGAGGTATAAATCAAATGGAGAAATTTTCACAAATAGGAAATAAATAACACAATGAAATTTCCACACTTCTGATTTTTATTTTTTTTGTTTTTTTTAACTCGTGAAGTGTGTGAGGCGGATGAAGCCATAGCTTCGTCTTCTACCTCAAACTCCACAGGAGCCGCTTACTGGAGTAGACCACCACCGACGTTGGACGAGGCTGCCGCGGCCAGATGAAGCACAGTGGCGACTGACGCCACCACATCAGCGGCGAGCGTCATCAGGATGCGAACTAAAACAAACTAGCAAAGTCGTGCCGCCCACCACGATCGACGATGATAAACGGCGGGGGTCGCGCAAGCACAAAGTGAACGGGACAACGACACCGCCCAGACATCACTGACTATAGCCTTCAACGCAGCCCAGACATCACACTGCCGCAGCACAGCCACCGTGAGGGGCGCGCGACAATCACAACCAAAATTCCAGCATAAACATCATGCATCCTTAGTTGTAAACCAAACTCAACATTCACAACCATTTCCCTTATACATTACTCATCCTCATGTTCCGTAATACTATCCACTATGCTTTACATATTTCCGAATCCACAACATCATAGCTTACTTCCTTTAGGACATTATTCCCAACTGTTCCATGCCAACGTAACTTGTTCACGAAATGCAGAACTACACATCAAGAAAACATGGAAATACAACAACATACGAAAGACAAGCAAAACATATAAGACACAAGCCACTCACCAAACCCTAACATCTAACTCGATGGGTACCATAAGACTGAACAACCTATGCCCCTTAGCAAAATTTTATAACTATACTCCGCTACCATTCTGTCACGCCCCCGCCTAAGCGCGATCAGCCTGGCACCGTGTGCACCCACATCGTGCCACACAAGGCACCCCAAGACCTATTATCAAACACATAGAAGCTAATCGCATTTGCCTAGCGGGTTACTAACCGATTCTCGAGCGCAGCGTAAACGGTAGCAAAACCACAATGCAAGCAAAGGCAACAAGGATACAAATTTTTTTAAACTCTTTTATTAAGTCATATTCGCTAATGTTATAAAATCGTTGCTACAAGGGGCACTAACTCTTAATCCAAGACATAACCTCTTTAGTGGTTTAATACAATAAAACAATGAAGGAGACTGACTCGGCTATACCCATCGACCTACTGCCTGTACACTCACTCTCGTGCTCGCAAGGCAAGGAGAGAAGGGGGGTGAGTATAAAACTCAGTAAGCAAATGTGCACACAAGCAATAACCACTCAAGACATGCAATGCTCAACAAACGTGCTACCAATCAGCAAGGTAACCAGTCCTCCGTGATCAGGCCCACGGGTAAGCCAAATGATGTACTTCGGGCCTACTTGCATGTCTAGGCAGCCATGCACACATGCACAACATTATCCCACAGCCCCACATACGAGGCATTATCGAGTTGGCCCACAATGTGCATATGGCTTGCTAACGAGGCACACACAGCGCCCTTCGTAGTACCGCCCTTTGGCCAAGCGGATCCCACACCGCAATGACCCAACCAGTCAATAATACCAAGCGGGAAATATCCTCCGCAAGGTTCCATAACCTGTCATGTGACGCACATCACAAGTTCCCACCATTCTCACGGTACGTACAAGCCCCGCTTGCACTACCCACATGATCCATTGGCCAACGATCTCCATGAATACAATGATGCAAATGCAAATGATGCACAACCTCTTGGGCACAACCAGCAAGCCAACCATAGGCAAATAACCATTACCAAATGCACCATAGGTGCCAACAGCAAGCAAACCAAGCAATTGGGCCATCTGCCCAACAAGCACATAATAGCAACTATCACAAGTACGCATCATCTACTTACCCAGCAATTTGGCACAAAATTGCCAATCATTCCGTCCCTTTGGAGCCCTTGGGCATCCTGGGATCATAGAGCCCTATTACACATATGTAAATACACATAGTAATCTAATCACACCAAGCATAGCATGTAAACCACAACTGAAAGCCACAACACTTATCTTTCCCAATTCGGGCAGAAGCTGTCCTGCACCAATAGGAACTTCAACCCAAAATACAAAGCCCTTAAAGACAGAACCAGCTTAGGACCTCAACATAAGAGTTGTAGCCCTACGTCTTAGATTTCTAGAGCCTTAAAGAGCACCCCAATCCTAGGTCTGTAGCCCTATATATGCCTTCAATACCAGAACTGGTCCAAGTAGAAGGACTGCTGCGGGACATCTGCAGAATAGTCCACTTTGAGAGTACACAACTCTCTCTGTTTAGCTCCAAATTCTATGAAATCGGTGCCATAAGAAAACTATAGATGTTGGCTAATATTTGGCTTTGGTTTCACTCAATTCCAACAGGTGGTTTGGCCGGAATAACTATTTTAGTGGCTAGGGGTCAGTCTGCGCGAGAGCAGAACCTCTTAGCTCACTTCCCTTCTCCTTCTCTCTTTCTCTCTTTCTATCTCCTCTCAAGCTGAGCACAAATTTATTTCTGGAGATATGGATGAGAGGCACCTGCTTCACCTCTTTATTTCATGGGCAAGTAGGTGAGTGAGCACCCACTTGCCACCTCTTGCCCAAAGCTTGCCACTTGCACAAGCACGTGCCACCTCGTGCTTGTTTTCCGTCCAATTGGCTCGTGGCACCTAGCTGATAGCTTGCACACCTAAATCCAACAGCAGTCTATTACCGTCCTACTTGGCACACTCTAATTGGTCGGTTTGGCCAATCACACATTCGGGCACCATCGGGCCCAATCGTGCACCAACGGGCACCCCGGTGCCCCCGTTGTGCACCATTTCGTGCCAGCTCGAGCCAACGGGAATCTCCCTTGTGCAATTGTGCCTCCAATGCACTAATTGCACCTAATTAATAAATTCCTAACATAATCCATCACTTATTGACTTATTAATCAAGTCGAGCACTCGGTATCCCCTAAATAGGTCAACTGTGCCTTCGGGTCACCCCGAACCTATTTGTGCACACTAGTCCATGCCTATGTGCGCCATTGCCCTTAATCCTCTACCAGCACATATACTAAGCCAAATCCCATGCCAATATGGATGCCAAGACTGTTTAGCATTGCCCACAACCTACTGAATACACGGTTTGACTAACACGAATGTCCTCGGAGGACAAATAACACCCGAATCCCATTATATGAGTATTTCTTTTGGGACCTAGGTGTACTCGGGGTATCACATCATCCCCTCCTTCAAGAATTTCGTTCCTAAAATTCAGATGTTACTGTATCCTTATAAATAACATCAACCCGTTTATGTAACTCTCAATCATCTTCTCGAATATGCACATATGCTATTCTATTATTCCTCATTACTTCCAGTATATCTCAACCGTGCTACTCAGTCCAATGTATCTCCAATTTATTCACCTCAAAATTCTCACTCGAGTTCAACCTCAACTCCTTAATGTCTTCCAAGCTTAATACTTACAAAGTACAATCCAAATGTACAATCCTTATATATCCTTATAAGCACCATTAACCATCATAAGCATGCAACCCCACTATGGTGCAGTACCTGCGCTCAACCATGCCAATTGGCCATAAAGGCTAATTATCCCAACCAGCCACAGAATGTACCACCTGCACACTACTATACCAATTGACCAACAAGGCCAACTATCCCCATCCAAACCTCAATATGCACCACTCGCACACTAGTGCAAGTACTAGCGCTCTAATCGGCCAACAGAACCAATTGCCCCAACCAGGCCACAAGGTACACTACTCTCACGGTGATGTACACTAGTGTTAGTGTAATGCCCAAAAACCAATCATTGGATGATTATGTTATTTTAGAGTCATGATATTTGATTAAGGTTTTATTCCAATGAATATGTTCATTTATCCATTTATATCTGTGTAGATTGCTTGGACTTATAACCCAAGAATATTTTATATTCTTAAAAGTCCCTAGTTGATTATTATTATGGATGGGTTGTAATAATAAATTAAGACTAGCGTATGTTGAGAGTCATATGGGATATGAGGTCTGCATACGGGTACAAGTTAGGGAACTTGTGGACTGGACCGACCCAACTTAAGAACACCACATGTATCATTACATGTTGTCATTGGTGGTTCCTATAAGTGTTGTCCTTGGACCTGAAATCATCAAGGTTCCCAACATATGAGTCATGTACTTTGATATTACTCTTGGTAGCTCGTAGTTGGGTGGACATTAGAGTTATTGTTGGGCACATGATATAATATGTAGTGGGAATTGTTTGGTCAAGATGGAATTTTTCTAGGCCACGTAATGGGAAATATATCTGTTGGGCCCCTTGATAGAGTTGAACTGTAAAATGCATGGCCGTGCTCAAATTGATTGATATGGGATATCAATCGTATTTGTTTTGGACAGTTAACTCAGATTCAAGAAACCATAGATTAAACATATGCGAGAATGACACGTTCCATGTCTCGTGTTTGATCTTGATATTAAAAGACAAAGGGACAAAGACACAATAATAAGGCTTGTTGAATCGGTATTGATCTTGTCATTTGGATAGCAATGATGTGCTGCTAGACACCGCTCATTGTTTATAATTATAATGTGATTTTATCATTATTGCCAACGTGATTAGAACCTATAGGGTCGCACACTTAGGACTGTTAATTTGAGCTATAAGTCCAAAAGAGTTTGGATAAGTTGTTGGACCAAGTTTTAGGTTATTAATAATAAGCCCAAAATATTACAGCCCAAATATGATTAGGGTTAATCCAGCACACCCAGGATTTCATGTCTCTATATATATATGTGATATATGTTTGGTGATAACAAGTGTGGCTTTACATCACAAAGTTAGCAGACAAAAAAACCCTAGCTGTTCTCTCATTCTTGGAATCAGCTAGCACTGTGAGAAGAGAGATTGAGAAGGCTCAATCCTGTGATCGTGTGACAGTTTCTGAAGATTAACAGTTCGTGTGGATACCTTAGAGAAATCGGATTTTTTGTCCGGTTTTAAACTGATTCAGCTCAACTGTTGAGTGAAACATCTCGACCAAACTAGCTACTAAGTCTCATCCATCCGATTTATCCCGTTCCACATGGACCCTGTGATGGTTTCAGATTTGATTTTGCTGTATGTTAACTCCCTGTTTGTATACCCGAAATCCAACAGTGGTAGCGGAGCCTCTTCTGAAACCATAAATCGAATTTGTTTGTTTGTTTATGTGATTTGTTGTATGTGATATAGTTTGATTGGTTTGGTTTTTGTCGATTAGTTTTGTCTAATTTTAATCATGTCGATTGGTATGTAATATCAATCAGAGTGTGTTTTCAATAGTAAGTCGAATGAGTTCGACACAGAAAGATCGATTGGTATGAGATGCCAAACATAGGGTGGAATTTGAATGTCAAATTCGGGTAAAACACACAAGTCCAGCGTGGCCTGGCGGTCATGTCGCTTGGACCGCCAGACCTCGGCAGTCATGTGTTTAAGACCGCCAGGTCATGGCGGACATCAGCGGATGACCGCCGGCCATGGTGGTCATGTGCACCCTGAAGCCGATTTTTCTCCCATTTCCGACTCTAATTTGATTTTACACGAACTGTACAGTACTAGCTCTGCGTAGCGCCTTATAATAATGTTGAAACAACATGTCTTGTATGCTTTTGTGGAGCATGGCACATGGTTATGGCTATACAACATTCTAAGGCTTGAGATTGTTTGTATAGTTTACAACCATGCCACATTACGTTGTTGTTAATTACGTGTGATGCATATCTATTGTATATATGATATATAATGTGTTAGTTGCATGCACATGTTGTTTGAAAAAATTGTTTTATGTGGATAAAAGTAAAATCCTTCAACATAATATTAAGTTCTTATGTGTTGCCTTCCATCGATTAGCACTCATCTAGGCTTAGATCAACACTTGACAGGTTTACCAAAGCAAAGTGCTAATGTTTATCTTAGTAAGGTGCGATGGGATAATTGTAATATCCAAACTGCTAGTCATGGGTTGGACTTAACTAAGTCATCTCAATAGGATTGGGGACTTAGAGGCAAGGAGTTGAGAAAAGTCGATAAGATCGACTAGAGCAAGAGTTGTTCACTCAACTATCCAAGAGTTACATGAGATGTAATTGACAAGAGGTTGTCTACCTAAATAGCTGTAATAGAAGTGATTAGCCAAAGCTAACTTGTATTACTGCGAAATATGGATCTTAGCCCACTAGAATACTTATAATTAAGTATATAGAAATAATACATGAGGGTTATTATTTCAGTGGAAGTATCATTTAATGAAATTCCTTGTTAAATGATTTTACATATGCATGACTCTTATTATGTGTGATTTAATTGTTGTAGAGTTACCATGGCACAAAACAAACACTGCATCACTACGATCAGCCCTTGAGAAGGAAAAGCTGAATGCAAACAACTTTCTTAAGTGGCACCGAAATTTGAGGATTGTCCTCAAGCAAGAAAAGAAGTTGTATGTTCTTGAAGGACCTATTCCTGATGAACCAGTTGCCAATGCTCCCCGTGCGGAGAAAGATGATTATAAGAAGCATACGGATGATGCATTGGATGTAGCCTGCCTCATGTTGATCAACATGGAATCTGAACTCCAGAAGCAACATGAAAAGCTGGGTGCTTTCGATATGATCGAACACCTTAAGATGCTCTCTGAGGGACAAGCTAGGTATGAGACCTCAAAGGCATTGTTCCAATGTAAGATGGCTGAGTCGTCACCTTTTCGGCCTCATGTGCTCAAGATGATGGCATATATCGAGAGCCTTGAGGATCTGGGTTTTCCTTTGCAGAGGGAGATGGTTGTTGACCTTATCCTCCAATCGTTGCCGAACAGTTATAGCCAATTTGTCATGAACTTCAACAAGAATCATCTTGATAAGACATTGAAAGAGCTGCTTAACATGTTGGGAACTGCTGAGTAGCAGATGAAAGCCAACAAAGGCAATAATATCTTGATAGTTCAGAATGGCAAAGGGAAGGGAAAGGCTAAGTTCAACAAGAAGAAGAACTTTACCAGAAAGTCTGGTTCATGTTCTTCATCTTCTTATGCTGCACAAGCATTGAAACCCAAAGGTGGTATTTCTAAGGAGGGACAGTGTTTCCATTGCAAGAAAACTGTTCATTGGAAGCATAACTGCCCTACTTACCTTGAGGAGGTGAAGAAGCAGAAGGGAAGTAAGACTTCTACTTCAAGTATCTTTATTATAGAAGCTAATATTTCTGTCTCTGCATCATGGATATTAGATACTGGATGTGGATCTTACATTTGTGTAAATGTGCAGGATCTGACAAAAAGTAGAAAGTTAGCAAGAGGTGAAGTGGACCTGCGCGTGGGGAATGGAGCAAGAGTTGTTGCATTAGCCGTAGGGACTTATCGTTTATCTTTACCTAGTGGTTTGATTTTGGAATTGGACAATTGCTATTATGTGCCTACTATAAGTAGGAATTTGATTTCTGTTTCTTGTTTGGACAAGAAGGGTTTTTCATTTATAATAAAGAACAACTGTTGTTCTATTTATTTGAATGATGTTTATTATGGTGGTGCACATTTAAGCAATTGTTTGTATATTCTAGATCTTGAAAATCCGATCTATAACATTAACACCAAAAGAGTCAAATTGATTGATTCTAATACGACCTACCTCTGGCATTGTCGCTTAGGTGATATAAATGAGACTCGCATATCTAAACTCCATAAGGATGGACTGTTAGACTCATTTAATTTTGAATCATATGAGATATGCGAATCATGTTTATTGAGCAAGATGAAAAAGACTCCTTTTACTGCTAAAGGTGAAAGGGCTTCAGACTTATTAGGACTTATACATTCTGATGTATGTGGTCCTATGTCTACACAGGCTAGAGGTGGATTCCAATGCTTCATTACGTTTACTGATGACTATAGTAGATATGTCTATGTGTATCTTATGAAACACAATTCAGAATCCTTTGAAAGGTTTAAAGAATTCAAGAATGAAGTACAGAATCAACTCGGAAAGAGTATTAAAATGCTTCGATCTGATCGAGGAGGCGAATACTTACACCGAGAATTTCTTTGAAACGCCCCAACCCGTATTTACCGTACACAGTAAACACGTGCCAGAACTGTGACGACCCAACCAAACCAAGCCCAGCATACAGTGTATACAACAGAAACTTGGGCTCAACAATCCAAAATAAAAACATCAATAATAACTCAACCGGCCCAATGGCCCAATAATATCAAATAACTGCACAGCGGAAGACTTAATAACTCACAAAAACACTGTATGCGACATAGCAACAATGCAATAATCAACAAAACATAATAACTGAGTAATACAGGCACATATTGAAGGAAATCCATCCTCACCTTGGCCGATTACTCAACTCCGGAGACAATGACCGGTACCAAGCCGGCTCCTCGGGAAACTGCCCGATATCCAAACCTATACAACAAAACAATATATACACATAAATGCACATAATCGGTATGCTATGATGCCCAAACTGCGAAATAACCCATCCCGGTTACATAACTTTTATTATTTCCCTTTATCGAAAATATTATTCCGTACGTATATCCGAATATAATTTAGGTACCATGCTTTAATTAAAACTCTTTTCAAAATATTTTCATAAATTAATTATACTTCCCAAAATATAATCACCATAATTTCCCAAAATAATAACGTATTTATAATTTCCAGAAAATATATATAGTATTTATCTTTTTCTAAAAATATATATAATAATATTTTCCAACACAAAACATAATTACCTTTAATTTTCAAGGTACATATATATATATATATATATATATATTTCACAACCATAATTTTCCAGGGGAAATAATATATATATATAATTCCCAGAAATTATTTCATGGTACATATATATTATTTATTTTTTTCCAATTAATAATAGTTTTTCCCATAACATAACTTAATTATTTATCCATGTATATATATTTATATTTTCCCCAAAATACCAGAATTAATTTGATCATAATTTTCTCAATATATATATATATATATATATATTGTTTTTTTTTTAAAAATAAATCGGGCTGCCCTTGATCCAACCCAGGCGCGACCTGCCCGTGAAAACGGGTTGCTCACCTGCAGCGGCGACCGGCGGCAACACAAGCGCGAGGAAGAGAGCGCGAGGTCGGCGACATCGAGGCGACTCTGGAACGGCAGCAGGAAGGGCGCGGCGGCGACGACAGAAGGCGGGAGGCGCGAGGGAGGTGGATCCGTCGGATCATCGTCGGGTCTAGGCTCCCTGGCGGCGCGTCGGTGGACGGAAGGCGACGGTGTGGCGAGCTCGTTGGCGGCGGTGGTGTGGCGAGAAAACAGCTGGAGCTCCTCGACGTGCACAGTAGCCGGAAGGAGGAAGGTGGTGACACTGTTCACCCGATTTTCTTCTTTTTTTTCTTCTTTTTTTTCCTTTCTTTTTTTCTATTTTTTCGATTTTCAGTAATTCATTTCTTTTTTTTTCCTTTTCTCTTTTTTTTTCTTATTTTCTTCCTCTCTTCTTTTTTTTTTCCTGATTTTCTCCTTCCTTTTTTTCTTTTCTTTCTCTTTTTTTTCTTTTTTTTTCTTTTCCTCTCTTTTTTCTTTTTCTCTCTTTTTCTTTTTCTTCTCCTCTTCCTCTCTTTCTCCTCTGCCTTCCTCTTTATAAACTGATGAAATCATTGTGCGGCGTGTGAACTTCAATAATGCAGCTTGTCTGCATTATCAAGCGAGTTCGGTCCGGACCAGAAAATAACTGATACCCCCTTAGTTATTTTCCGGTGTGATTTTTCCGAAAATCCCGGGACCCGAAAAATACCAACTTAGGCCCGAAAAATCCACGGAAAAATCCCAAGCGCGGGAAAACTCTCGGTTTCGAAAAATGGGGCTCGATTTACCTTGAATTAATTACCCAAGATTAATTTAACAGTAAATCACGGTAAAAAGACTTTTACAGTCCGGTAAAAATTCAAAATTTTTACCCCGGCTGTTACATTCTTGATCATCTCAAGGAATATGGTATAGTATCACAACTTACTCCACCTGGCACACCTCAATGGAATGGTGTATCTGAAAGGAGAAATCAAACTTTATTAGACATGGTTCGTTCCATGATGAGTCAAGCTGACCTTCCACCTTCTTTTTGGGGACATGCTTTAACGACAGCTGCTTTTACACTTAATCGTGTTCCATCTAAATCAGTTGAAAAGACACCACATGAGATGTGGACTGGGAAACGTCCTAGTTTGTCTTTCATGAAGATTTGGGGTTGTGAGGCTTACGTTAGACAACAGGCATCAGACAAACTTGGCCCTAAATCTGATAAATGCATTTTTGTTGGATATCCTAAAGAAACTAAAGGATATTATTTCTACAATCCTGTGGAACAAAAGGTGTTTGTTGCACATACTGCTGCTTTTCTAAAAAGAGAATTTATTTCTACAGGGATCAGTGGGAGAAAAGTAGAACTCGAAGAAGTTCGAGAACAACAGGAGATTACAGAAACTGAGATGGAATAAGAACAGGAGCCACAAGCTGTTGTGGGTGAAAATCCTGTACCTGTAGCACATGGACCATGTAGGTCTGATAGGAATCGGCCTGAGCCTGAGAGATATGGATTTCTTTTGACTCTTACTGGGATATGATGCTCATGGATCAAGATGAGCCTACTTCCTATCAACAGGCTATTACGGGTCCAGACTCTGAGAAATGGCTTGAAGTCATGAATTCTGAGATGTATGAAAATAAGGTTTGGACCTTGGTTGATCCACCTAAAGGGGTTAAACCCATTGGGTGCAAATGGGTCTATAAGAAGAAGACTGACATGGATGGTAATGTAATTACCTTTAAAGGGCGATTGGTCGTAAAAGGTTTCAAACAAGTTCATAGTGTTGACTATGATGAAACTTTTTCACCAGTTGCCATGGTTAAATCCATCTGTATTCTTTTGGCTATAGCTGCATACTATGATTATGAAATCTGGCATATGGATGTCAAAACTGCTTTCCTTAATGGAAATCTCTTAGAGGATGTGTATATGACACAACTTGAAGGTTTTGTCACTCCAGAAAATGCTGGCAAAGTATGCAAATTCCAGAGATCCATTTATGGATTGAAGCAAGCTTCTCGGAGTTGGAATCTTTGTTTTGATGAAGTAATCAAACAATTTGGTTTCATCAAGAATGAAGATGAGCCATGTGTTTACAAGAAGGTTAGTGGGAGCACAATTATTTTCTTGCTATTATATGTGGATGACATTCTGCTCACTGGGAATGATGTTCCATCACTACAGTACATAAAGACTTGGTTAAGGAAAAATTTCTCAATTAAGGACTTAGGTGAAGCTGCCTATATGTTAGGTATAAAGATCTATAGAGATAGATCTAAAAGGCTTCTTGCCTTAAGTCAGAGTACAAGATTTCAAGAAAGGATTTTTGCCCATGTCACATGGTATAACTCTCTCAAAGAATCATTGTCCTAGTAGAGTTAAGGAGAGAGAACACATGAGTAAGATCCCATATGCATTTGCAATAGGATCGATCATATATGCTATGTTGTGTACTTGACAAGATGTCTCATATGCATTAAGTGTCACAAGTAGATATCAAGCTGATCCTGGTGAGAGTCACTGAACAGCTGTAAAGAACATCCTAAAGTACTTGAGAAGGACTAAGGATGCATTCCTCGTTTATGGAAGCGTTGATGAGCTTGTTGTAAAGGGTTACACAGATGCTAGCTTCCAAACTGACAGGGATGATTTTAGATTGCAGTCAGGATATGTGTTTTGCCTTGGCGGTGGTGCTGTGAGCTGGAAAAGTTCAAAGCAAGAAACAATAGCCGATTCTACAACTGAGGCTGAGTACACAGCTGCCTCTGAAGCAGCGAAAGAGACTGTTTGGATTAAGAAGTTCGTAACTGAACTTGGTGTAGTTCCGAGCATTTCTAGTCTGATTGAGCTCTATTTTGACAACAATGGAACAATCGCACAGGCTCAGGAACCGAGATCTCACAAACGATCAAAACATATACTCTGTAACAGCCAGGGTAAAAATTTTGGATTTTTACCGGGACTGTAAAAGTTTTTATACAGTGATTTACCGGAAGAATTATTATTGGGTAATTAATTCAAGGTAAATCGAGAGTCGTTTTCAAAACCGAGGGTTTTCCCGCGCTCGTGATTTTTGCGTAGATTTTTCGGGCTTAAGTCGGTATTTTTTTCGGGTTCTGGAATCTTCGGAAAATCACACCGGAAAATAACTAAAGGGGTATCAGTTATTTTCTGGTCCAGACTGGACTCGCTCCATAATGCAGACAAGCTGCATTATTGGAGAATCACAGGCTTCACAGTATTTACGTTCTATAAAAAGAGAGCAGGAGAGGGGAAGAGAGGAAGAGGAGAATAAAAAAAAAAAAAAAGAGAAAAAAAGAGAAAGAAAAAAAGAGAGAAAAAAAAGAAAAAAAGAAAAAAAAATTGGGGGAAAAAAAAACAGAGTAGAAGAAGAAGAAAAACAAAGAAGAAAAAAAATAAGAAAAAAACAATACAGAAAAAAAGAAAGAAAATGAAAGAAAAAGAAAAGAAAATAAAAAAATACAAAAAACAGAAAAAAAAAGGGAATGAACAGTGCGTCACCCTGAACTCCTCCCCTGCTACTGTTCATTCCGTAGCGTTCCGCGTCGCCGTTCGCTGCACCGCCGCCACCATCGTCCTTGCCGAGCCGTCGCCGACCTGTCGCCGCCTTCCCCTTCGCTTTACGCCGCCGGACGCTTCTGCGCAAGCCATTGACCCGGCAGAGGACCCGCGGATCCGTCTTCCTCCGCGCCTGCAACCGCTCCTGCTGTCGTCGCGCCGCCTTTCCACCGCCATTGGAGTCGCCTCGAGCTCGCCTTCCTCGCGGCTTCCTTCTCTTCGCGTCCGTCGCGCCGCCGCCGTCATCAAGGTGAGCAACCAGTTTTCACGGGCGGGTTGCGGTCGGGTCGCGCCTGGGTTGGATCCTAGGCAACCCGATTTATTTTAAAAAAACAAAATATATATATATGTATTTATTTGTTATTCTGGTATTTAATTTTGGAAAAAAAATATATATTTACTTTGAGAAAATTATGGTTAGTTTAATTATGGTAATTTGAGAAAAATATAAATACATATACTTTGATAAATAATTAAGTTATGTTTTGGGAAAAGCTAATATCATTTGGAAAATATATATATACCATGAAAATATTTTCTAGAAATTTAATATATGTATTATTTTCTCTGGAAAATTATGGTTGAGGTATATATATATATATATATATATGTACTTTGAAAATTAAAGGTAATTATATTTTGTGTTGGAAAAATATTATTATATATTTAGAAAAAGATAAATACTATAAATATTTTCTAAAAATTTTAAATACGTTATTATTTTTCTGAAAAATTATGGTGATTATATTTTGGGAAAGTATAATTAATTTATGAAAAATATTTTGAAAAGAATTTTAATTAACGTATGGTACCGAAATTATATTCGGATATACGTACGATAAATTATTTTCGGAAAAAGGTTAAATTGTGGTTAAAAAAGATAATAAAAGATATGTAACCGGGATGGGTTATTTCGCAGTTTGGGCATCATAGCATACCGATTATGTGCATTTATGTGTATATATTGTTTTGTTGTATAGGTTCGGATATCGGGCAGTTTCCCGAGGAGCCGGCTTGGGACCGGTCATTACCTTCAAAGTTGAGTAATCGGCCAAGGTGAGGATGGATTGCCTTCAATATGTGCCTGTATTACTCGGTTAGTGTGTTTGTTGATTATTGCACTGTTGGTTGCTACATTTGTGTGATTGTTGTCGGGATATTTATCCCAGTATTTTGATTTGGTTTTTGGGATGTTTATCCCCGTGTCGAGTTTTGGATATTTATTTTCGTGTCTTTGGCCATAAGTATAATGGAATAAATAATAAATTGTAATAAGGATGTCGATCCTTGATTTTGGATAGGGATGTCTATCCCGGTATTTTGGTTAGGGATGTTCATCCCTGTGATTTGATTTTGATGACGATAATATAATTGTCACGTGGTAAGTAGTGGTACGACTCGATGGTTTAAGACTGTTTCGTGGTGGTCGTGACCTGGGTTACTTGTGATAAGAATGTCTATGCTTGGGATGTCTATCCCGTGATTATTTTTGGGATGTCTATCCCTAGGTTCGTATTTTTGGGATGTCGATCCCTGGGTTCACTGGATTTGGTCTGGCACCTGGAATGTGTTGATAACCAGGTGTGACCCCTAGCTTATCCGTGACGGGGCCCAGAAAGATAAAATTGGAAAATTGGATTTTTGTTTTAGTCACTTTGGTCTTGGACCGGTTTTGGGTCGAGTCTTTCGATTTGGTGTATATGGTGTTGCATATTGATTGTCTATCCTTCGTCGGTGAGCACTTCGGACTCACCCCTCACCTGCGGGCTTTCATCCCGTAGGATGAGTTATTTGTGGTATAGGTTTGGTGCATTCCAGACAGGCTGCGGCATTATCCCTTGGACAGGGCTCGGATCCATAGTTTGCATCAATATCGCATACAGTGTTTTTGTGAGTTAATTAAGTCTTCCGCTGTGCATTATTTTTACTATTGTTGGGCCATTGGGCCGGATATGATGTTATCATTATTTTTATTTTGGGCTGTTGAGCCCGAGTTTCTGTTGTATACACTGTATGCTGGGCTCGTTTTGGTTGGGTCATCACAGTTCTGGCACGTGTTTACTGTGTACGGTAAATACGGGTCGGGGCGTTTCATTTTGGTAGCGGAGGGGGCGTTAGGTCTTGTTGGGAAGTCCTTGTGTGTTTGTTGTCCTTGTTTGCATAGTTCGCTCCATTTGTTGTTTATTTTATATCATTTAGTTAGTGCATTATGGATCCAGTCAAGGGACGCCAGCTGTCGCAGAATATTCACATAAGAGGTAATGATGCCATAAATAAGCAGAAATATAAATATTATTAATATTGCTAATATTGATATTACAAACATAAATATTACATTGATAATTTTTTTAAAAATTAAAATTACATTCACCGCCTTGGAACGACGTTGACCCTGAAGCTGTTAGGGTCATTGTTGATGTTGACTTGGATGCTGTCGCTCCATGAGAACCACATGCCGCCACTGTTGTCCTGGCCAGGAAGCTCGAACCGGTTTGCTTGAGGGAACCGAAGTGGGATGAGACCGTGATCGTCTTTAGGTTGCCACTGGGTCTCCGTGAGAAGAACCATGTTTGGCTTGTACTGGTTCTTCAGGTCCCTCAGGGTATGCGAGAACTCTTGGGAACGCCTAGCGACTTCTCTACAGTTCCACACCAGTAGTCGGGCCTTTGGCCAAGTTACGGGCAGACGAGTGACTCAGGGCATGCTCTAGGCTGTCATCGAGAGCTGGTAGTAGGTGCCTTGATCCAGGAAGTGGCAAGTGGACTCTAGGTTGAACTCCTGAAGTCTTTCCGAGATGAAGAACATGACAGAGTTGGCCGAGCCGTAGTAGGAGGTCCTCAGGGTTCCTTGGTCCTCTAGGAAGAGCGTCTCTTCCATGGGAGTGACGAAGGATCTGGAGGAGTAGAGTTCGTCGATGAAGACCAGATGCAGCATCCTGCCGAGCTCGTTCGGTAGCCCTTCTGGACGCTCGTTGATCATGCTGTAGGCCAGTCGGTTTCTTCTGCCTAGGTTGGCACCTTCGACGAAGAAGACGGATGATGGAATAGGCATCGTGTTTTGAACGCGTGGGGTTTAGTTTTATGAACGTTGTGTTTTATTTGCCTAAGCGGTTTGTTTGCTTTAAGATGCTTTGTGTTTTTGCTTTCCGTTGTCTTGTCTTTTATAGAAAAACGTTTTGCTTTTCTCTTCACAAACTCCAATCGTTTTCGATCTTCAAGAATTTGCTTTTTGAAAATTTTGACGTTGCTTCATTTATTGTTTCGTTACTTTATACGTTTTTTGGGCTACAATGCCAGTGTTTTTCAGCCCTTTTCCATCTCGCGATTTTCTTTCGCCCTGGCTACTTTGTCCTTTCTTTTTATGGTTTTTCTATATTTTTCTACATCTTTTATCACATGCATCCGTGATCGTTAAGGCTAGACTGATGGGACCACACCTCGAGTAGAGCGCATGTGCGACAAGCTTACACCTGTTCGGACATCATGGAGAGATACGAGACTTGACAGACATTTTTGGCTCATGCGGAATTTGTGGACAAGTGGGTACGTTTCGTTCGAGGGACACAGTACGTGCTCGTGATCATGACCTTGCGAGTTAACTGACGTCTTTTTCGCGAGGGAAACCGACGTCGCCGTTAGTTGTGCGTGTCACGGTTCTCGGGATCGAGGATGGTTACGATCGATCTAGAGCGCCGAGCATGAAAACATGTTTTGTTTAACTTTTTTTTTATGTTTTGGTTTTGTTAAACGAATTTTATTTTTAATTTCTTTATATTTGATTTTATATTCTTATTGTTGATTTTTGTTTTACTGGGAGATGTTTTTAACTTTCTGTTAGCATGAGTTTTCATAATTTAATAAGAGTTTTGATTTGAAAGAAAAACTTATTTTATTTATTATATAACGGTTTTACAACAGGAGAAGAAGTACTCTATGGAGATACTTGCTTCTCTAGGTCTTTTACAAGTTTTTGGACGTTTTTCATATGAGGAAAAAGTTCCGCGCACGCCAGTTCGATCTGCATCACCGCCGAGCTGATCTTCTTCAGTGAGACATTCAGCTGCGTCAGTGTCTGCTGCGGAGTGCTGCTTTCAGCCGTCGCCTTGCCCTTTCGATCTTCAGCCTTCTTGTTGGCACGCTTCTTTCGTTGTCTTGGGGAGACGACCATGTGTTCCTTCAGGCCGATGATGTTGGTTTTGAACCGCTTCTTGGGAGGTTCTTCATCGGAGCTTGTCGGGAAAGCAGTGTCGCCGATGTAGCTGTTGTTCTCGGAGTCTGAGGTAGTTCGAGATCGGATTGGAGAGTCCATGACTGTGTGTGAGCTTGCCAGTCATGAGGTTCGGTTTTTATAGAAGACGAGATGTCGCTTAAGGGTATAAGCGACATATCGCGTTGAGTTTGGACACCTGGCAGAGTGTGCCAGAAGCTTATCGTGGTAGGACCCACAGATAAGACGACGAAATTTCGGGGACGAAATTCTTTTTAAGGTGGGTGGACTGTAACAGCCCGGGTAAAAATTTTGGATTTTTTATCGGGACTGTAAAAGTCTTTCTACAGTAATTTACCGGAAGAATTAATCTTGGGTAATTAATTCAAGGTAAATCGAGCGTCGTTTTTCGAAACCGAGGCTTTTCCCGCGCTCGTGATTTTTCCGTAGATTTTTCGGGCTTAAGTCGTTATTTTTTTCGGGTCCCGAAATCTTCTGAAAATCACACCGGAAAATAACTAAGGGGGTATAAGTTATTTTCTGGTCCGGACTGGACTCGCTCCATAATGCAGACAAGCTGCATTATTGGAGAATCACAGGCTTCACAGTATTTACGTTCTATAAAAAGAGAGCAGGAGAGGGGAAGAGAGGAAGAGGAGAAGAAAAAGAAAAAGAGAGAAAAACAAAGAGAAAGAAAAAAAAAGAGAGAAAAAAAAGAAAAAAAGAAAAAAAATAAGAAAAAGAAGAAAAAAAGAAAATGGAAAAAAAAGAAAAACAGAGTAGAAGAAAAAGAAAAAAAAAGAAGAAAAAAAAATAATACAGAAAAAAAGGAAGAAAATGAAAGAAAAAGAAAAGAAAATAAAGAAAATACAAAAAACGAATGAACAGTGCGTCACCCCGAACTCCTCCCCTGCTACAATTCATTCCGTAGCGTTCCGCATCGCCGTTCGCTGCACCGCCGCCACCATCGTCCTCGCCGAGCCGTGGCCGACCTTTCGCCGCCGGACGCTCCTGCACGAGCCGTTGACCCGGCGGAGGACCCGCGGATCCGTCTTCCTCCGCGACTGCAACCGCTCCTGCCGTCGCCGCGCCGCCTTTCCACTGCTCTTGGAGTCGCCTCGAGCTCGCCTTCCTCGCGGCTTCCTTCTCTTCGCGTCCGTCGCGCTGCCGCCGTCATCAAGGTGAGCTACCCGTTTTCACGGGCGGGTCGCGCCTGGGTTGGATCCTGGGCAGCCCGATTTATTTTAAAAAAAACAAAATATATATATATATGTATTTATTTGTTATTCTGGTATTTAATTTTGGAAAAAAATATATATTTACTTTGAGAAAATTATGGTTAGTTTAATTATGGTATTTTGAGAAAAATATAAATACATATACTTTGATAAATAATTAAGTTATGTTTTGGAAAAAACTAATATCATTTGGAAAATATATTTATACCATGAAAATAATTTCTGGAAATTTAATATACGTATTATTTTCTCTGGAAAATTATGGTTGAGGAATATATATATATATATATGTACTTTGAAAATTAGAGGTAATTATATTTTGTGTTGGCAAAATATTATTATATATTTAGAAAAAGATAAATACTATAAATATTTTCTGAAAATTTTAAATACGTTATTATTTTTCTGAAAAATTATGGTGATTATATTTTGGGAAAGTATAATTAATTTATGAAAAATATTTTGAAAAGAACTTTAATTAAAGTATGGTACCGAAATTATATTCGGATATAGGTACGATTAAATTATTTTCGGAAAAAGGTTAAATTATGGTTAAAGATGATAATAAAAGATATGTAACCGGGATGGGTTATTTCGCAGTTTGGGCATCATAGCATACCGATTATGTGCATTTATGTGTATACATTGTTTTGTTGTATAGGTTCAGATATCGGGCAGTTTCCCGAGGAGCCAGCTTGGGACCGGTCATTACCTTCAGAGTTGAGTAATCGGCCAAGGTGAGGATGGATTTCCTTCAATATGTGTCTGTATTACTCGGTTATTGTGTTTGTTGATTATTGCACTGTTGGTTGCTACATTTGTGTGATTGTTGTCGGGATATTTATCCCAGTATTTTGATTTGGTTTTTGGGATGTTTATCCCCGTGTCGAGTTTTGGATATTTATTTTCGTGTCATTGGCCATAAGTATAATGGAATAAATAATAAATTGTAATAAGGATGTCGATCCTTGATTTTGGATAGGGATGTCTATCCCGGTATTTTGGTTAGGGATGTTCATCCCTGTGATTTGATTTTGATGACGATAATATAATTGTCACGTGGTAAATAGTGGTACGACTCGATGGTTTAAGACTGTTTCGTGGTGGCCGTGACCTGGGTTACTTGTGATAAGAATGTCTATGCTTGGGATGTCTATCCCGTAATTATTTTTGGGATGTCTATCCCTGGGTTCGTATTTTTGGGATGTCGATCCCTGGGTTCTCTGGATTTGGTCTGGCACCCGGAATGTGTTGATAACCAGGTGTGACCCCTAGCTTATCCGTGACGAGGCCCAGAAAGATAAAATTGGAAATTTGGATTTTTGTTTTAGTCATTTTGGTCTTGGACCGGTTTTGGGTCGAGTCTTTCGATTTGGTGTATTTTGGCGGTTTTTCCCTGTTTTTGACTTGAGTAATTATGGTGTTGCATATTGATTGTCTATCCTTCGTCGGTGAGAACTTCGGACTCACCCCTCACCTGCGGGCTTTCATCCTGTAGGATGAGTTATTTGTGGTACAGGTTTGGTGCATTCCAGACAGGCTGCGGCGTTATCCCTTGGACAGGGCTCGGATCCATAGTTTGCATCAGTATCGCATACAATGTTTTTGTGAGTTAATTAAGTCTTCCGCTGTGCATTATTTTTACTATTGTTGGGCCACTGGACTGGATATGATGTTATCATTGTTTTTATTTTGGGTTGTTGAGCCCGAGTTTCTGTTGTATACACTGTATGCTGGGCTCGTTTTGGTTGGGTCGTCACAGTTCCGGCACGTATTTACTATGTACGGTAAATACGGGTCGGGGCGTTTCATACTCCGACGTTAACATTTCATTTGAGAGATTGTTGACAGAGGCGATGTGAGGATGTGCAGAGTTTCTTCTGAGAATAATGTTGCAGATCCGTTGACTAAGCCACTCACGCAACAGAAGCGTGATGGTCATAGTAGATCCATTGGTATTAGATACATGGATGATTGGTTTTAGTACAAGTGGGAGATTGTTAGTGTAATGCCCAAAAACCAATCATTGGATGATTATGTTATTTTAGAGTCATGATATTTGATTAAGATTTTATTCTAATGAATATGTTCATTTATCCATTTATATCTGTGTAGATTGTTTGGACATATTTATAACCAAGAATATTTTATATTCTTAAAAGTCCCTAGTCGATTATTATTATGGATGGGTTGTAATAATAAATTAAGACTAACGTATGTTGAGAGTGATAAGAGATATGAGGTCTACATACGGGTACAAGTTAGGGAACTTGTGGACTGGACCGACCCAACTTAAGAACAATACGTGGATCATTACATGTTGTCATTGGTGGTTCTTATAAGTGTTGTCCTTAGACCTGAAATCATCAAGGTTCCTAAATATGAGTCATGTGCTTTGATATTACTCTTAGCAAAATTTTATAACTATGCTCTGCTATCGTTCTGCCACGCCCCCGCCTAAGCGCAACCGGCCAGGCACCGTGTGCACCCACATCGTGCCACACAAGGCACCTCAAGGCCTATAATCAAACACATA
This sequence comes from Turnera subulata, assembly GCA_028386065.3. Classification (NCBI taxonomy): domain Eukaryota; kingdom Viridiplantae; phylum Streptophyta; class Magnoliopsida; order Malpighiales; family Passifloraceae; genus Turnera; species Turnera subulata. Next base: position 22,350 of record JAKUCV010003797.1, read on the forward strand.
GAAGCTAATCGCCTTTGCCTAACGGGTTACTAATCAATTCTCGAGCGCAGCGTAAACGGAAGCAAAACCACAATGCAAGCAAAGGCAATAAGGATACAAATTGTATCAAACTCTTTTATTAAGTCATATTCGCTAATGTTATAAAATCGTTGCTACAAGGGGCACTAACTCTTAATCCAAGATATAACCTCTTTAGTGATTTAATACAATAAAACAATGAAGGAGACTGACTCGGCTATACCCATCGACCTACTGCCCGTACACTCACTCTCGTGCTCGCAAGGCAAGGAGAGAAGGGGGGTGAGTATAAAACTCAGTAAGCAAATGTGCACACAAGCAATAACCACTCAAGACATGCAATGCTCAACAAACGTGCTACCAATCAGCAAGGTAACCAGTCTTCTGTGATTAGGCCCACGAGTAAGCCAAATGATGTACTTCGGGCCTACTTGCATGTCTAGGCAGCCATGCACACAATAGCAACTATCACAAGTACGCATCATCTACTTACCTAGCAATTTGGCACAAGATTGCCAATCATTCCTTCCCTTTAGAGCCCTTGGGCATCCTGGGATCATAGAGCCCTATTCCACATATGTAAATACACATTATAATCTAATCACAACAAGCATACCATGTAAACCACAACTCAAAGCCACAACACTTATCTTTCCCAATTCGGGCAGAAGCTGTCCTGCACCAACAGGAACTTCAACCCAAAATACAAAGCCCTTAAAGACATAAAAAACTTCAGATCTCAACATAAGAGTTGTAGCCCTATGTCAAAGCTTTCCAGAGCCTTGAAGAACACCCCAATCCTAGGTCTGTAGCCCCAAATATACCTTCAATACCAGGACTGGTCCAAGCAAAAGGACTGCTGTAGGACATCTACAGAATAGTCCACTTTGAGAGTATACAACTCTCTCTATTTAGTTCCAAATTCTACCAAATCGGTTCCATATGAAAGCCTTAGAAATTAGCTAACATTTGGCTTTGGTTTCACTCAATTCCAACTGGTGGTTTGGCTGGAATCACTATTTTAGTGGCTAGGGTCTGTCGGCCCGAGAGCAGAACCTCTTAGCTCACTTTCCTTCTCTTTCTCTCTTTCTCTCCTTCTTTCTCCTCTCAAACTGAGCACGAATTTGGTTCTGGAGATATAGGTGAGAGGTGCCTACTTCACCTCCTTAATGCATGGTCAAGTAGGTGAGTGAGCACCCACTTGCCACCTCTTGCCCAAAGCTTGCCACTTGCACAAGCACGTGCCACCTTGTGCTTGTTTTCTGTCCAATAGGCTCGTGGCACCTAGCTGATAGCTTCCACACCTAAAGCCACCAGCAGCCTATTCCCATGCCACTTGGCACACTTTGATTTGTCAGTTTGGCCAATCACACATTCGAGCACCATCGGGTCCAATCGTGCACCAACGGGCACCCCGGTGCCCCCGTTGTGCACCATTTCGTGCCAGTTCGAGCCAACGGGTATCTTCCTTGTGCAATTGTGCCTCCAATGCACTAATTGTACCTAATTAATACATTTCTAATGTAATGCCTCGGATTTTTGGTATTAATTTCTATGGAATTTTTGGACTTTTTTTGGAATTTAATTTCTAATTTTACCCTTTTGCAAAATTTTCGGGTGTCCTTGGTCAAGAAAATTATTATTATTAATTTTTATTTCCTTGGAAATATTTCTTTTATATTGGTATTAATTCGTGATTGGATTTCTTTTAGATCATTTGTGTTTGGAGGTAGAACACAAACTTTGTCGTAGTTTTGACCTAAACTACGTCGTTTTGAGGCGTACAAAGGATAAAACTCATCCAAGGTTGCATTTTGACTTTAGGGAGAGGAGTTGACCGCTTGGGAGCAAAACGCGGGCTTGGGACACCGTTTCGTCCAAAACGACGTCGTTTTGGACTCTGGCCGAACCCAAACCCTAGGGTGTTGGTATAAATTCTTCTCTTTCTCTCTCTCCTCTCTTCTTTTCGTTTTCCGCCACAGCCACACCTCCTCTCCCATGACCCCACTTTCCCCTCTCCCCGGTTTTCTCTCCTCTCTCTCGCTCTTCTAATTTGTGCCTCAACGATTACCACAATTCTCCACAAACCTCTTCCTCTTCATCATTGTTTCTGTGTCGTTTTCTCTCCTCGGTCTTTCTCTTTCCGCTGACACCATCACCTCAATCTTCTCCTCGCGCTGCCACCAGTTCTTCGTCTTCATCAGGTCATCGCCATCATAAGTCAAGGTTATTTCTTGTGTTGATGGAGGGAGCCGTGGAGGCTTGCCACGAGACCCGTGCTTGGGTGTGAATGCGACTGGGAGTCGCCGGCGCCGCCTTCTCGGTAGGTTCCATTCTCCCCATTCCTCTTCATGTTCGCTGCATCGAGAGGAGAGGAGGCTCGGGGCTCAGGGTTGACGGGAGGACGCGCGGAGATCTTGAGGACAATGCTCGAGAGGCCGTCTCGTAGGTGAGTCGCCGTCTTCTCCTTCTACTTCTTCCTTATTTGGTGGGTTTTCATACCACGTCTGATTTGGGTTTTTGCGTGCCTTCGGGTGGTGGTTGTCGGCCACGGGTTCAAGTGTTCTGGTTTGCTTGTCGCTGGTGGTCGAGGTCGGCTGTGGCGAGTTCGGTGGACTGGCCGGCGCGGGTTTGTTCCGGCAAGAGGTGTAGGTCGCGTTTTGGGCCTCGGGTGACTCGACCAGTGGTGTGGGTGTGAAGATCCACAACTGGCTCGTGCTGGTCTGTTCTCCAATAAGCATTTCCGGCTACTTTCTTGTGACGGTTTGTTCATGAGGTGTTTGCTTGCTGTGTTGTTGAATTATTTGATGGATAACGTTGTTTTGGGAATGGCAGTTTGGTTATTGGTTCTTTTCAGACAGTTTTGGTGTTTTCCGGCGAGTTCACCAGAATCCGGCGAGCTCGGGGATTTTCTGGCAAGGCTCGGGTGCTGTTCCAGCGAGTTATAGTAGTTCAGCAATGAACGGTAATTCCTGGTCGATGTATGTTTCAGTTTTCTGAGCATGTTATGTATTGAAAAGGCATTAAGCGGATGTACATAAATAAGTTGGACATAGTGGAAACCGAGTTTTGAGGGTTGAGTGGCGTGGCCGGATTATGTCCGACGCCCATAGTTTCTTTTAGGCCGGAAAGACTATGCTCGAGGGTTTTGTTTAATGCGATTATTATAATGACATGTTTATAGAATCTGTTATGCTAAATGGATAATCGGTGTGAATTGGGCTTTAGGCCCAAAGGATTGATTTGGAGTTGGGATGAATATGTTTTTAGGCCCAATAATGAGCTGAACCTTGTATGTGCTATTGTGGACTTTATAAGAGTCGGGATTGAAGCCCAATGGCATTACTGGACTTAAAAGTGGGTTTAATGATGTGGGCCTTCCTGAGTATAAATTTCGATTTGTTTGGGCTTAGACCTTGATCTTTTAGTAACGGGCCTAGTGTTACGGGTTAAACTCGGGATCATATCATTGGCATGCTTTTTTTTTAATTGTCATGAATAAACATCTTATATGATGTGTGCGTTCGTTGGATGTTACAGATATAGGATATGTCGAGGCAGAATGAGGCTTCGGGTCCCGAGGAAATTAATACAGCCCAGGTGAGGACATATAAACCTTTGTATGCTTTACTGCCTACAATACCATAATGGTAATGATAATTGATGTGGAATTCTTGTTTGGCGTTGAATGCTGGATGCATGTATGCTTGTTATGCCTGTTGTGCTACTACCTAGTTTGCACTGTGATTTTAATTAAAAACTGTTGTGATTGGAAGTGTGTGCCTGTTTGTTCTCACATGCGTAAATTACACATGAAGTATTTTGTTATGGACTATAACATGGGATTATATTTTGGGATAGTGCGAGGTTATGGGCCAAAGACTCGGAGATGAGAATAATACATAAAGCTCACACATCCCTGGATAAACATAATGTATGGCACACAAAACTGCATAAGAATAATTAAGAATAAAATACTTAATTCTACTGTGAAGTTGACCGGTAGCCCCAAAGGAAGGTTGGGTACGCTCGGGTCACATTTATGCGGTTTAGTATGATTATCCCAGGGGAAGGACGATGCTCCCTTGGAAGACTTGCACCAGTTAGGTGTGTCTGAGCGCACCCTCAAGGAGCCGGCGGCCACTCGAGGTTTATCGGTGGTTTATGCCTCAGAATCTACCCCTTTTGAGGTTCTACACTTGGGTTTCGCACCCGGATTTAATCAGATGCGCTACCGAGACTTGACTCACAGTAGGGAGCCCTAAATAATAAAATACTCAAATCATACAAAGATATTAAATGATAATAAATTTTCATCAATGATAATCCAGTTAAGCATAATAACAAACATAAGATTTTGTGATGTGCACGGCGGCTTGATTGTGCACTATGGCGGTGATTGCCAGATACCGGTGTGTTTGTAGTTGACTTGTAAATGTATACTTTGGTTTATTTTATTATGGTGAGACAGTGGTTGGTCTCACCCCACATAAACTATATGCAGGTAAACTGATCGATGATCAGGAGTGCATATCAGCAGGTGGCGGTGCTCTCCTCCTCGGGTTGGATCCATAGAGTTCACTGCAAACATATTATATGTATTGTCTTCCACTGCATATTCGTTGTTATTTAATTTATTGTATAATTGGTCATTGATTATGTTGTTTGTATCGTATCCCGGGTAGAAAGGGCAATTTGGTCTTTTCATATGTTTTACTTAACCAAATTGGATAATTTGGGATATGGGCGTTTTACCTAACATAATCCATCACTTATTGACTTATTAATCAAGTTGAGCACTCGGTATCCCCTAAATAGGTCAACTGTGCCTTCGGGTCACCACGAACCCATTTGTGCACACTAAGCCAAGCCTATGTGCACCATTGCCCTCAATCCACTACCAGTACATATACTAAGCCAAATCCCATGCCAATATTGATGCCAAGAATATTAGCATCGCCCACAACCTACTGAATAGACGGTTCGACTAACATGAATGTCCTCGGAGGACAAATAACACCCGACTCCCGTTATATGAGTATTCCTTTTGGCACCTGGGTGCACTCGGGGTATCACACTCCATCTCCTGGTTATTGCGCAGATTCTGTTCCTCAGTCGCAGTTGCAATGACGGCTACCTGTCCCTCTGTGATGATGGGCCTCTCATACTTGGATGTCTGTTGTTGTGCAACATAGGACTCTGCCATATGGACAAATGCAGCACCCACCCGTTGTGCGGAGGGCCTTCCAAAATGAAGAATCTTGGTAGGGGAAGGTGAACTGTAGCACGAGCCATCCGCCCCTTCTTCCGCGGAGTCTTCATCAGCGGGATCCTCCCCGAACGGATTGTCCTCATTGGAGTTCAACTCATCAACCTTCTTCTTCCCGTCAGCCTTGCTCTAGCTGACTGGATGATCTACTACGGCTCCGGCCTTGCCTTGGCCAGCTGGCTGGTCTGCTACATCGGCCTTGCTTTGGTCGCGTAGCGAATCTTTGACCTCTTTGATCAAAGTTTCGATCTTTGCTTTTTCGTGATGTTGCTCAAGTTGAGCCTGGCGATCGCCTACCTCACGTCGCTTTGCGCTTGCTAGAGCACCAGTAAAGCCTGGCTTCTTCTGTTCTTCCTTGATAGCTCTTCTAGCCAGAACGATCTCTTCCACGACCTTCCTGAGCTCCTGACTTCTCGTCTCGGGCATATTGAATGCTCAGCAACAAATCTTCTATAGCGGAACATGTGTGTCCCACCAGGCGTGCCAAAAATTGTTCGCACACGAACAACAAGCGACCCTCTACTTGCCGATCCGACTGGTTGAAAAGCCGAACCGACAACCGGATCCGACCGTTGAAAGGCCGAACGGACGGTGTCGCGTGTCTTGGACCGAGTTTTGATGCTGACTTGCCAATCCGACCATTGAAAGGCCAAACTGACCACCGAATCTGACCGTTGTAGGGCTGAACGGACGGATGTGAAGCACCCTGTACCAGGTTTTGGTGTTTTTATTTTCTGGGAAAACCAAGCTAGGCAAAGTTACGCTAAGGAAAATATGATAAATCTACTCTAAGGTAGTAAAGGAAGCAAACATAAAAAATAGATTCGTTTGATTTGGTATTGGCCCCAATACAAGAAGTGTCAAGGGCCTTTTATAGGCACTGACAACAGTCTAATGATAAACAAAAGGATTTCAAACTCTTTACAGATAAATCTACTTGAATTCCAAATTCGAAACCTCTAGGATAAAACTGCTTCGAATTTGTAACTACTAAGATAATCAGATCATCCTTCAAATTTGAACGCTAGAGATCCCTAATGGCCAATCCAATCCTTAACCAACAGATCTAATCCTTAATACCAATAATTAACGGCCCTCTCATTCGCAGATCACACTTTGGACTCCCAATGAGCAGTCTGATCTCACAGATCACACTTTGAACGCCCATTAATCAGTCTAGCCTCACCCGAAGATCACTTCGCAGAACACATTTTGGATGCCCAATGATCAGTCTCAGGCCCAAACTCACAAGAGCCCAATAGTCATACGACCCCACGCCCACGATTTTGGATCTGGTACAAATAGCTCCATATGAGTTGAGGGAGTACAGTAGCTGTTGGTTTGTCATGCCAATCCACTGAAATGCAGTTCAAGGAAAGACAGATCATAAGAACTACTTACATGTTCTCTTAGATACATAGGTGCATTGCTTTAGTAGTTATTGATCTCAGTAAAGTTAAACAGTGGTACTCTATCATCATTCTTGTAAGTGAATGATAAAAATGGTTGTACCTTACTGTTCACATCTCTTTTCAGGCTCGTATTCCTAATGTCAACCATAGGTGGCCACACTATCCTGAAATCCTTCTTCTTATAATTTAGACCTCTCCATTTGGCTGATACTTCACCATCTGAAATAGCAGAGTTTTTCTCGCTAATGGATTTCTCTTCCAACAGTTGAGCTAGATTCCGATGGATCTTCATTCTTTTTTCGCCTTTATTCTTGGCATATGAGATAATGGCCTGAATTCCTTCACTAACTCAGCTTCCATCTTCTCTAATCCCTCAAGGAAATCTACTAACCATTTACTTTTCTTGCAGTCTGCTTGGCTCTTCCCACTTGCATCAGAATCATCTAAGGGATCTACGTCATCATCATCATCCGAAAAAGCAACACCAACTTTCAGTATCCTTTGCTACTATTTCTGGGCTTCCAGTCCTGCTCACAGAATTCTCAAAAATCTTCAACTTGCCATCAGTGACTGCAGAGTTGAGGCTACTCATGTTGCATGTTATACAGACATTGGACTATTTGGGTGAATTGTAGTTAGCGGAGGCAGTCAAAAGCTTCTTGCTTTTGTTCTTCTCCCTCGACTTTAAGACCAACTCTTTCCTTGATAATGTAATTGTTTAATTGAATTAATGTGATTGGATGATGAAATCAGGCACTTTTCAACTAATTCTCTTTTACACAGTTTGCAAACTCCGCCACCTATTGCCACGAGACTATGAATCCCAAACAATAGCCCGTGCGGCACTTAGGCAAGAACCCCAATCTCAAGCCTAAGTCAGCCTAAACTCCGCTACCACGCTAGCAAGAGAACTCTCGGAAAGTATTGGAGGAAAGCAATGTGTATATTAACAACAAAGAGTGTTTACAAGTGTGAGCCCCGTGCTCAAGTACAATGGAATTCCCCAATTCCTAACTACACTCTCCATGTCCCAAATGAAGAGACCCCTTTTCTATATATAGCCCATCCACCTTCTCAATGGATGGCTAAGATCGTGCCTCTAGAAGGTTCCCCGATCCAATGGCTAATATTACAAGCTCTAGAATATTCTACCAAAATATCTAGCCATACATATTTATACATGCCCCTAGAGTATTCTAGAATTCTCTAGTGTGCACCACCACCATCTAGAGAATTCCGCCATTCTCTAGAGAACTCCACACACTTCTTGCGCATTCCAGGCTTCTCTAGAATCTTCCGCGCAATTCTTGAGCCCTTGTCGTGCACCGCGTGACATCCTCCCCCACTTATTGACGCAACGCCCTCGTTGTGCTCCCGTGCTTGCTCCTCGTGCTTCCTCCATTTTCTTGTGCGCCTCCTATGCCTTCGCCCCCTCGTTGGCATGTTGGATTGGCCATCTCTCTTGGTGCTCCCCATCAAGCCTTTGGTCACCTCCACATCTCCCTCGTGTTGGTGTCGCCCTTGCGATCTCTCGGCTTGTTGCACCTTGGCCTTGCCCCGTTGTGGCGCACCTCCCTTGTTGGCGAAGTCCCCTATCGCCTTCTCATTGAGCTCCCGTAGGCTCCTTGGTTCATCTTTGACAAGCCGCATGGCGTTAATCGCCTTCGCCTTTTGTGCCTTCCCTTCGCGCAACACCCCAACCGTGCATGACTTGCTTCCACCCATCAAGATCAAGCTATTTGCACTCGGCACCGGCATAGCTCTTGTTGTGTCGACGAACTCCACGCCTAGCACAATTGGATATTCATCCATGTCCACAACCATGAGATCGATCTTTCCGCGCCATTCCCTAATGGCTATGTCGACCCCGCGTGCGACCCCATGAATTGGCTTGGCTTCGGAGTTGACGGCCTTCAACCATCCATGCTCCTCCCCAAATTTAATTCCAAGCCTTTGTGCCTCGGACCTTTGGATGAAGTTGTGCATGGCTCCTATGTCAATCAATGCCTCGGTCTCCTTCCCACCAATCTTGGCAACCACGTACATGCGCCCATTACGCTCAACTTTCTCCTCGGTCTTTGCCTTGACCGCACCAAGCAACCGGAGCGAACCCATCCTTGGTTCTTCTTCGGCATCGTGCTTGTTGGAGCACTCTCCCTTCTCCTCGTTCCCCCGAACGAGTGCCGCTAGCTTGTTGTGTTTAGGACAATCGTATGCCTTGTGCGGACCACTGCAAAGGAAGCACTCCAATTTCTTCCATTCACCACTTGCCTTCTCTTTTCCACGATCAGCTCTCGGCTTTTCCCACTTTGGCTTGTGGCTCTTCCCTTTGTCATCCTTCGCATGGTGCGACTCCTCCTCGGTATCGCTAGTTGCTCCCCCACTTTTGCCCGAGTTGTCCTTCGAACCCTTCGACTTGGAAGACTCCAACTTATTAAATTCTATTAGCGACTCCGCTGCGGCAATTGCGGCATTGAGGTCTTGCACCCCACGCCTTTGAAGCTCCAACTTGGCCCACCCCTGCAGGCCATCCAAGAAAGCAAACAAAGCTTCCTTTTCGGGCATATCGGGTATCTCCAACAAGACTTCCGTGAACTCCTTCACGTACTCCCGAATGCTCCCTTTATGTGTGAGCCGACGAAGCTTACTCCGCGCCTCAAGCTCAACATTTTGAGGATAAAATTGGGCCTTGATCTCCCTCTTGAAATCAGCCCAAGTGTCAATATGGACGGTGCCCCTCTCCATGTCCGCGTACCTACATCTCCACCAAAGAGTAGCCAAATCACTAAGGTAGAGGGACGCGGTACTCACCTTTTTGGCCTCGTCTCGGATCCCCATGCCATCAAAGTAGCGCTCGCAACTAAAAAGGAAGTTTTCCAGGCCTTCGGTTTCGGCACGTCCACCTTCGACTCCCAAGTTGCCACCACGTTCTCTTGTGCGATGGCTCTCTTGCAAAGAGACCAATCCCCTTTGATCTCTTGCATCTCCTCTTTCATGGCATGCATCTCCTCCATAATGGTAGCAAGTTGTTCCAAAATGTGGTCTTGGCGGCCCCTAAAATCGTCCAGCTTCTTCCTTTACGAGTCCACGACTACGTTGAGAGTGCCTTGCATCTCCCCTCGGAGCTCCATAAGGTCCCCCGACCATTGCTCCTTGATGCCTTGGCCCAAATCCTCACCTGTAGTCCATGTAAATTGCACCAACAGAGCCCTCATCGTTGATCCTTTGTTCCTTCTCTTTCTTGTCCAAGCAAATTCCACAGGACTTAGAGATGATTCAGATGATTCACCTTTCTCTTTAAGATGGCAGGAGGATGGATCACCCGGTATTCGGTTCTGGAATTGCTGCCAGGGACGTTGGTGGAGGACTTGGAATTTGACAAGTGATCAAAGAATACTTCACAGCCTCCTGGAACTGCAAACTCAGCATCTAGTAATGCCTGCAACAGCTCTTCTCCTTCAATTTCAGGCAGGAAAACGTTAGGGCGAGTGCCTCATTCGCACAAGAAGCATCAAAGCAGGTTGATTCCTTAGCCATGTTATTGCAAAATCTTTCTTGGGTTTAAATTTCTTACTAATCTTCTTCTTTCCTACAATACAAATGCAGCAGCTTACATTACATGATTTTATATAGTTTCTCTGGCACAACTTAAGTTGGAAGTTGTTTCTTTGGGACAACTTCCTGGAGGGGATAACAGTGGCATGAATTGACTTGCTTCCATAGCTACCTCTAGGTCGAGGAATCTATAGTATGGGGGTGATTGGTCGAGATTCCTGTTGTTTTTTTTGTAGTGGTAATGATCCTGGCCTAAAGAGAATGGTAACAATTAAAAAGCTAGGTGTGAAGGAGCATGATTTATTCATTTGGTTTAATCTTTTGTGTTAAATTAATCCATTTAAGTCTTCCCCATGAACTAAAAAATATAAGTGAAGTGAAAGCGATAATGAGCTGATTATGATTACTCCCCGAGTTACTTTGGAATAAAGTGTTTTTTCATCCTTGTATTAGACCTCAAAGTTGGAAGTCATCCCTCTATTCGATTTCGGCTTGTTTTCAACCCTCTATTTGTGAATTTTGTCTTATTTTCATCCTTGTGTTCGCCTTTTTGGCCTATTTGGAGGGATGGAAACAAGCCAAAATCCGTGGACAAAGGGATGAAAACAGACCAAAACCAATACAAGGATGACTTTCAACTTTATGGTCTAACACAAGTATGAAAATAGGCTTTAATCCAGTTACTTTTAATTTCAGATTGGTGAGTCTCTGTAAATAATTTTTTTCCTTCTCCCCAAATTAGTAATTTGATCTTGAAACAAAATTTAGAAAAAAATAACTTCACTACTCCAGTGTTATCGAAGCCAACTCAAAAGATCAAAATTAGAGCTCTACAACTCCAAGGCAAACAATTCAGGAGAAGGAATGCCAACCGTTTGTTAAATGAACACTATTTTTTTTTTTTATTGAAAGGCCATTTAGGCACTAGTTATATTAAAGATTGGTAGTGGTACAATCCTCCTGTAGAAGGGTCCAAACATGCGGTGGAGGAGCTACTGTCCAAAAGACTTGGGACTTACATTGGAACGACATGTGCGCAATCGCATCAGCCACGCGATTGCAGATCCTAAGAACATATTGGATATAACATGAATCGAATTTCCTAGATAATAGTATGATATCCCTAGTAATAGTCCCAACACTGGATAGATCTTGAGCATTCCCTACTACAATCGAATGCAAGAGTAGAGAATCGGTTTCGAAGAAGACATTCGTCAGTCCCAGTTGAAGTGCTTGTTGCATCCCCTCCCGCATGGCAATGGCTTCTAATAGCAAAGGGTTTGTAGTGCTTTCAATCCTTGACGCCAAGGCATCGAGAAAAACACCCTTGTGACCTCTGAAAACGACTCCAATTCCTCCGCAGTTGTGACGTGTGGACACAGCAGCATCAGAATTGATTTTGACATAACCCAATGGAGGCGTTTCCCAACTTGTGGACAAATGGTGGTGATGAGAGTGATCAACCTGTCTTCTTCCGTTGTGCCTACCTTTATCCAAAAAACCATCGCAGAATTGCCTAGCTTTGTCCACAACTTCAATAGGTTCGATGTTCTTCATTTGGAAAAACTCCTCATTCCTAGCTGTCCATATATAGCTCATGAGGGTCAATGCCATTGCTGCATCCTCATCCTTTTCCTCTTGTAGCAGCCTCCCCAGCAGGTCGAAAGCATGCTCATCTGGCCGTATTGGTCCCGAGGTTTTCCACTTTGTCATTGCCCAGATGGTGGAGGAGTGGGAGCAGAGAAAGATAGCATGCTCCATCGTTTCGGGGGCGGACCCACACCGTTGGCATGTGTTGTCATCTACAATCTTCCTTCTAGCAAGATTTGCACGTACAGGGAGAGCGTTGTGCGCCATACGCCAACAGAAGTTCTTAACTCTATTATGGATGCGCGCTAGCCAGAGCCCACGCCAAGTCCTTGTAGTACCGCATCCATCAGAGGTGGTGGGTTGGTCAGAGGAATTGAATGATCGCTGGGCATGATATGCACTGCGAACAGAGAAGGTCCCATGCCGCGAATAAAACCAGTACCAAGAATCAGCAAGCTCACCTCGTGGTAATGGGATGGAGCGAATCACTTCGATATCCATTGGCAGGAAAATCTCCTCAAGGTGGTCAATATTCCATCTCCTAGGCTCATGCAGCATTAGACTGTCCACCGTGGTGGAGGTGGTGATCGGCTTCTTCAGCAGTATTGGTTTAAAAGACCGCGGCCTACCAATCCATGGGTCGTCGGCAATAGAGGTTGTTTTCCCATCCCCAATGGATCGTACAAGGCCCATCCGAAGAGTTTCCCGCCCGAGCAGCAAGCTTCTCCACGTGTAGGAGGGCCTGTGCCCTAGTTTGGCATGCATGAAGTCGGTATCACAGAAATATTTTGCTTTTAAAATACGCGAGCAGAGCGAACTTGGGTTTTGCAGCAACCTCCAGCCCTGTTTGGCCAGCAGTGAGAGGTTGAAGGTAGTGAGGTCGCGAAAACCTAATCCTCCTTCCGATTTGGGCTTGCACAGAAGTTCCCACCTCAGCCAATGTACCTTGTTACCATCATTGTTACTGCCCCACCAAAAGCGTGACATTAGAGAGGATAGTTCGGAACAGAGAGTAGTCGGTAGTTTGAAGACCGACATAGCATAGGTAGGTATTGACTGTGCAACTGCCTTGATCAGCACCTCTTTCCCTACCTTAGAGAGCAAACAACCTTTCCATCCCTTGATCCTATTCCAAACCTTCTCTCGGATGTCTTGAAAAACTTCCCTCTTCGCATGGCCAATTAGTGGTGGAAGGCCTAGATACTTGATCTTGCAGCCTTCTTCATTTACTCCTAGGATGTGCTTGATTCCTGCTTTGAGTTCAGGGGCGCAATTAGGGCTAAACTGAATGGCAGATTTTTGGAAATTCACCACCTGCCCAGATATCAACTGATAAGTATCCAGAACCCGCCGAAGACATCTGGCACTGGCTATGGTGGCCTTAGAGAAGATCAAAGAGTCGTCAGCGAAGAGTAGGTGTGAGACTTTAGGCGCACCATGGCAGATTGAGAAGGACTCCCATTCCCCAAGTTGTTCCGCATTATTCAAGAGGGCAGTCAAACCTTCACTACATAAGAGGAAGAGGTACGGAGAGAGGGCATCTCCTTGCCGCAGGCCTCTCGTTGGTGTAATTACAGGTGAGACAGAATCATTAACTCTGACTCTAGCACAAAGGCACTTTGGTTCTCGGCGATAAGCTCATTCATGCAACCCTTGAGTCTGTTGGCAATCGCTTTTGAGGCTATCTTGTACTGCACATTAGCTAGGCTAATGGGTCTGAAGTCAGACATTGTTTTTGGTTTTTTACACTTTGGAATGAGAGTTATGTTTGTGACACCCATCGATGCAGGGATACTTCCAGAATTGAGGACCAGAAGAGTACTGTTGGTCACTGCCTGACCAATGATATCCCAGTATCTTTGGTAGAATCTCGGTGGCATTCTGTCCGGGCCAGGGGATTTTCCAGGGTGCATCTGAAAGATGGCTGTTTTAACCTCTTCGGATGTGAAAGGCATCATGAGTGTGGAAGAGATAGCCTCAGTAACTCGGCCCGCTAGGGATGGGAAATTGGCAAAAGAAATGGGCCCCATTTGTGAAGAGAAAATAGAAGTGAAAAACTCAGAGACAATATGCATAATACCAGCTGGGTCCTCAACCATTGTACCAGTGCAGTCCATAATCTCAGTGATCTCGTTTTTCTTCCTTCTCTGGTTTGCTTTCCTGTGGAAGAAAGAAGTATTACTGTCGCCCTCTTCCAGCCACAGAGCCCTAGACCGTTGCTTCCAGATTAACTCTTCACGTTCAAGAAGATCATCAAGTTTTGAAATAAGAGCACGCTTTCTCCCTACAATACCGTCAGTCGGTCTCCGGTAGTCAAGCCTATCAAGTTCCTTCCTCACGCAGGCGATTTCTTTAGGGATGCTTCCATAGGTAGATGCATTCCAATTGGATAGCTTTCCAAGAGTTTCTCGTAGCTTATCGGCCACCTCTGTAGCTTGAGGTGAGTTTAGGCCATTCCAAACATCCCTGATGATATCCTCACATGCAACATCACGACACCAATGGTCTTCGAAGCGAGGTTGTGGTCTAATCCTCCTTCTACCACCCCGGTGAGAGACAAGAGAGAGCTTTATGGGCCTGTGGTCCGAGCCATAAGGTTTGAGATGAGAAACACGGTATAGTCTAAAGCGCACTGCCCATGTCGTGGAGCACAGTGCCCTATCCAGCCGCTGCTTAATGTTATGGTATCCCCCTCTACCATTATCCCATGTAAAAGGATAGCCTGTAAACCTCATGTCCTCCACAGCGCAAAAATCAGTTGCCTCCCGAAAAGCCCTCATCAACCTCTCAGGTTTTATCAGCCTTCCCTGCTTTTCGTGTCGTCTCATTAGTTCAATGAAGTCACCAAACACAGCCCATGGAAGGGTTGATTTTGTCTTCAACAACTTTAGTAAGTCCCAAGTCCTGGACCTTTCACTTTCATTTGGTTCTCCGTAGAACCCTGTCAGGCGCCAAGGTAGAGTTCCTGACGTCTCTATACTTACATCGATATGATTCTGAGAGTAAGATAGAAGTGAAACATCGGTATCTTTCCGCCAAAGCATTGCCAGGCCACCACCTCTACTACGAGCGTCCACGGCAATACCATTTTCCATTCCAACCCAAAATTTGACTAGTTCCATTTCAGCAGCAGTCCTCCTGGTTTCCATCAAGAAGATGATGGTCGGGTTTTCGCTCCATATGAGAGCTCGTAAGCGTCGAACTGCTCGGGGATTCCCGAGACCCCGGCAGTTCCAGCTTATGCAATTCATGATGATCGGCGGGGCTGTGGGCGAACATCTGCCCCAGCCTCCGCCGTTGGGTCTGTAGATTGAAACAGCTCCTGAGACACCATATCAATGGTGACTGGGGTGCTGGCTCTGCGTGTCCTGGCCGTCCTTCTAAGAGACATGCGCCTCCCACTACCCTTATGTTGAGCATCCTCACTCACAACTGTGGTGTCGTTCAAGGTTTGGGGAGCATCTATGTGTCCAAGGATAGCAGTTGATGTAATAACATTCGGAAGAAGGGTAGAAGAATCAAGGTTCTGGTTTTGGGTTATTTGGGGAGGGGGAGGTTTGGGCTGTGTGTCCAAGGTGGAGTGGGGTGAAAAAGAGATAGGTGGGTTAGATAGGTTGGGCTGATGTTGCTGGGAGGAGTTTGGGCCCAAGGATTTTTGTTTTTTTTTTTTATGGATGGGGATATGGGTTGGGCTTTACGTTTCTTCGACCCAACAGAAGAAGTTTGGGAGGAGGAGGGTTGGGTGTGATCCTGAATGATGGGTGGGGCAGAGAGGACAGGGGCACTGATGGGAAAAGGGGGAATGGAGAGATTCTTTTTTGGGGTTGCTTTGCACCGCTTGAGATTTGGTTTGCTTCCAGGGAGTGAATGATGGGATTTGAAAACAAAAGAGCTTTGGGGACTGGGTTGGTAGGTAGGGTCAGGATCCTTCCATTTTTGGGTAAGTGAGTGGGGAGCATCCCTACCAGATTCACTGACAAAAGCAGAAGGTTGAGCCACAGGCCCTCCATCCCTCCCATGTGAATATTGTGGTGGATGCTCAGGCTTTTTGCTTGCAACATCTTTGATGTCTATTTTCGCACTGCCGGCGCGTGCATCCACGCCAGCTTGAGGGAAATTGTGAAATTTACGGTGGTCTTCACTCTGAGTGTCCCTGTGATTGCGTAGGAGGAGCTTCTTGTGCCTGGGCTTGGCTGCCCGTAAGAGGAGGATCCCCGGGAGTTGTTCCTTCCTAACTTTCCTGTTGCGTCTGTCATCGGAAAGATGAGGGCAGTCCTTTTCCACATGACCCACTCTTGCGCAGTAGTAACAATAGTCGACCAGGTTTTCATATTGGAACTGAACCCAATGAGCTTCATCCCAAGGGAGCTTATGGAGGAAACCAGTGGGGAGTGGCTGATAGAGGTTAAGCGTAACCTTCATCCGGAAGAATTCTTCCCAGTGGGGTGTGTTATCCAAGGGGAGCTCAATATGTTCCACAGCAAGGAAGAACTGGTCACCGATTTTCTTTGCTTTCTTAAGGATCATCTGGTTTGGGGTAAGCCCAGAGATCTGAACCCAGATGTTGACCTCATCAAAAGCAATACTGGATAAGGAAACAGAGGAGGGCCATTCCTTGAGGCACAGGAGGAACCGAGAGAAATTCCAAGGGGAGCCTTGCAGGATCCTTTCTTTTTCGGCAATATTACGAACTTGCCAACAATTTTTTTCCTTTTGAAGAAAACTTGTTTCTTTTGGTTTTCCTTTTAAAAATCAGGTTTGCTTTTTAATTTTTTTTTTTCTTTTTGGGAAGTCAAGTCCAAAGAAAGACCAAAAGATCAACAAAAAAGGAAAGTGAAAAGTTAAAACCCTCAGGATGAAGTAGTATTAGAAGCAGTGCCAATGAGAGTGGAGACCTTCCCATAGAAGTCACTTCTCTACTAACGCCACCCTTTAATTTCGACGACTCCTATAAAGAAGCACCCAAAGAAGAAGACGAGGAGGACTCCTCAATTAGATACAAATACACCCCTAAATTGTCATCATCATCATCAATCCCGTTTTTCTCTTCACACAAAACATGGCACAAGAGACACCCTCCTCCACCAACCCCGATTACGTCGACGAGTTTTACTTCTCTGCAATCATTGAAGACGAAGAAGCACAACCACAACAACCAGCAGGAGAGGAGGATTTTCAAGTATCGGATGCCAAATACGCAGAAGGGCTGCAATTCCAAGAAGCCTTGATGGGTTCAGTCATTGTTTCTCAGATGAAAAACATTGCCCCTTCACCTCCTTCCTTGACCATCATAGCCACCACCCCCCTACTAAAACTTGATGATGATGAGGAAGAGATGGAAGGCAAGGTTGTGTGTATGGAGATGGTGGAAGCGGAACCTGGTCAGTCCTCCCTGAGTTTCTGTGAGATTTGTGTTGAGAGGAAAGAGAATGATGAGATGTTCAAGACTGAAGGGTGTCTCCATTCCTTTTGCAAGGAATGCATAAGCAAGCATGTGGGTACTAAGGTTCAAGAATGTGCCCGTGTTGTTACCTGCCCTGGGCTGGATTGCAGGGCTGTTCTCGAGCTTGATGCATGCAGGGCAGTCTTGTCCAAGTGGGTTATTGATATCTGGGAGGAGGCTTTGTGTGAGGAGGTGATCGGCGCATCACACAAGTTTTACTGTCCTTTCAAGGACTGCTCTGCCCTGTTGGTGAATGATAATGATGGGGAGGAAGTGATTAGGGAATCTGAATGCCCTTTCTGTCATAGATTGTTCTGTGCTCAGTGTTATGTGCCTTGGCATTCTGGGGTCGGGTGCGAAGAGTTCATGATGTTGAATGAGGATGAGAGAGGGAGGGAGGATCTTATGGTGAGAGAGCTTGCCAAGGACAAGAAGTGGAGTAGGTGCCCTCAGTGCAAATTCTTTGTGGAAAGAACTGAAGGGTGTCCACACATGACTTGCAGGTCATTTCTTCCTTCTTCTGCTTTTTTATTTTTTCTTTTCTTTTCTTTCTGGTGTTGTGTTGCTATTTGCATTTGTGAACTTGATTCTTACTCTTTCTGCAGACTCGTGTTGGTTTGGTTTTTGTTGCTAGTTTTATGCATTTTGACTTGACATGATGCCCTGCACCTTCATTTTGCTGCTTCTTTATTTGGAATTCTCTGATTATAATTGCAGGTGTAGCTTCCAATTTTGCTATGGATGTGGGGCGGAATGGACTCAGAGTCATGGTGGTTGCACAGGAGTGTAATACTTGTATAAATCCCAGAACTGGTGGTTACAGTTATGCTATATCTGAATCATGTGAAACATTTTTAGGAAGATGTTTTATGTTAAATGCAGTCAAGTGTTATGCCAAGTGCAGATAACTATAAGAAGTGTGTTGCCATTAGATGCGGATGAATGTTCAGTGGGCCTAATTGTTCTTCTGTCAATGACCTAATGGTCTTTTCTTTTAATTGAAAGTGTTGATCCTTTAGTATTACCTTTAATTTTTGGACATTGATTGATGTACGCCATCACATCTTTATTTGCTCAATTTCAGTAAGTTTAAGAGTGCAGCTTAATACTAGCAAACCACGAGTCCTAGCACCAGTTAACACTTGTGGAACTTTTCCAGCTGAGCCTAAATTTGCAACCACATGGTGATTTCAATGGAAATGAGCCTGTCCGGCCACAATGCATTTCTGGATGAAACTAACAAAATGAGAGCTTTTCTCACTTCAGACACTTGGTCGCCATGGTAATGCACTGAGGCTACGTGTGAGCCAGTGGCCTTGCGTAGGTTGCACTTCCACATGTTCTTTGTTGAAAACAAGACTTGCTTTGGGGTGGAATTAATGCTGGGTAGTCCAATCTGGAGACGCAGTTCTTACTTTGGCAACGGAATCTTGACACAAGTTAGATTAACAAGTAGAGTATGCAAAAGTCTTCCTAGTTGGGGTTAAAGAGACAGAAAAACCCCAACTCTAATTTCTTAAAACGGTTAAAACACACCCATTGGAACACACTTCATTCAAAACTTGCAACTAGTAGAACTTGGTTTTTAGAAGAAACCCAAAAACATAAATAAGGGTAACCATCAGCAGCTGTTACCTTGTGTTGACCAATTTACCTCTTATGACTTATGAGTTTGGGCACCAAAAGGGTATACATCAGGCAATTTTGTTCCACAGTTACTTATGCTTGTGGCTGGCGCCAAATACTCCAAAACTAAGCCTCACCCTCAAAACCAATTACAAAACTCCAAAGCCACACAACTCCATCTTCTAACAGCAACACCAAAGAACAGACACCCCACTTAATGGCTCTCTTCAACGCCCTCCTCCCCTCGTCCTCATCTCTGTTGAAACCTCAAACTCTTTCCTTGAACACGCCTTGTAGTCTCCATCCCAAGAAACCTACCCCTATTCTTTTGAACATTTCTTGCTCAAAATCATCCTCAGAATCGTCAGCCACTGATGAAGAAAGTGACAGTAACAGGACAACGAGGAGATTGTCTGAACAATCTTCCTGGGAAACCAAGAATTCCGAGGGGAAAGATTATCTGTATAGGCTTGGGGCGGAGGCTGACAACGTAAACATAGCTGTTGGGGCCAAAGCCGGTGTTATAGATCCTCTTTTCGCTGGGAATTTTCTTGGAAAAGACTGTGAGTTTGTTCAAGATTTAGTTGTTCTGCTGGCCTTGGAGAAAAAAAATTGTGTTCTGATTTGTGCATGTTTTGTGTGTGTGTTTGCTATTTTGGATTGTTGCAGCGGATATTGTGTTTGATTATAGACAGAAAGTGACTAGGTCATTCGAGTATCTTAAAGGAGATTATTACATTGCTCCTATGTTCCTGGTGAGTGTAGGTTATGTTTCTTGTTTGTTAATTAATTCTGCTTCTCATTTATGAGTTACTTGGTATTCTACCAATTGTACCATAATTGGGTTTGGTTGACAACGGCAAGGGAAAGATAGTATGTAGTTGTCTCTCCAATCACTGGATATGGATTGACCCTTTATTGCTTTGGTTGTAACACAAGACCTAATTGCTGAAATAGAGTTTTAAGCTAAGATATACTACAATGCACTATGCAGTTGACCCAAACTCCTAGAGTACAATTTGAACCCCTAAAGCAAATATGACTTGTAGAATAGTGAGAGTACTGGTGAAAGAATGGGTGGGCTTGTTTGAGGTTGGGTTTCATCTTTTCATTATGGGTACTGGAAGCTGGAATTCATTGTCAGAAATCCTCATTGTGACTGATGTCATAATTGGAATTGCTCAGATCGTTGATGCATTAGAAATTCTATTATCTCACATAATGTGATATCAAGTGTTAGTGATTCATTATTCCAGTACTCTTTATAGTCTTCCAGAAAATGTTGAGAAATGGCTTTGGTGCATTTAATTTATGTGCGATGTGTTTATAATCTGCAGCTTGCAACTAGTTTTCTTCTCCCTTTTGTTTCCTTCTTTACTAATTCTTCTTTGGGTCTTGGAGTAGATATTCATGGAGTTTTCTATTTATGCGCTTTGTTTTTTACAGGATAAAGTTGGTAAGTTCTATAGGTGTGGGCAAAGGTGAAGAAACTATGATCAAATTTGGAGTGAGAATATTTAGTAGAGATGAAATGACTACACCAGCATGCTGCTCTGTCATTGAACTTTCATCCTTTTGATTCAAGTTCCAGTTACTACTTGATAAGTGCTGAAAATGAAGTAACGTTGCATATCATTTTAGTGATAAAAATGCTTCGTAGATCTTAAAGTAATCTTTATGTAAGCTGTCTTGCCTTTTGAAGAATCTTTTCCTTCCTTCATGATTCTCCATGTTCCTGTTCTTGCATAATTAACAACTGTGAGATGATTTCTCATCCTGAAAAACAAAAGAGATGGATACATGTTTGCAAATCGGCAAAGGAAAAACATAGCATTCTAATGGTTCTTGTTCACTATGTTATGTATTGCACAACTTCATCCATGTCACTTACATATTTATTTAAATCTACTGATGTTGATACAGTGTGCCACATTGTGAAGAACTATATAGCTCATCTTCTGGATGTCAAAGTTCCATTGATACTAGGTAATCATTCAATGTGTCTTTTCATGGCTACAAATTTTTGGGACAAAACAAAAGTTGTCTGGTGTTGATTCTTTGTTCTGTCTTCCTTATTTTTGTTGGAAAATAATGGTTAATAGTTTATGCTTGTACAATGTGCTCTTGATTTTTTTGGAAAAGCATTCCCACTTTTTCAACATGTGTGGATAAATATTCTTCTGCATGAGCAGGATGCTACTGTTTTGAATGCAATTGTGAACAATTCCTATAGGTATTTGGGGAGGAAAGGGGCAAGGAAAATCATTCCAGACAGAACTTATATTTCAAGCCATGGGAGTTGAACCTGTTATTATGTCTGCAGGAGAGCTAGAATCAGAAAGAGCTGGTATGATGAATTTTAGCATGTCTTATTCGATAAATGAAGTTGCAATCAATGTTTCTAATGTTGGATGTTTTGTCACAGCTAAAAGACTTTTAACTCTCCTTTTCTCTTGCTAAAAACATGGTTGTCCACTAGGATCCTGATTTGGACTTAATGTTCTCTTAAACAGGAAGATTTGTTAGCACCTATTTTTCCTTTTCCTTTTTCCTGTTATCCGCTACTAACAAAAGCTGATTTGCATCTTTTAACAACGGTTGGCTCTCAGGATACTCAAAATTGCCCAGTTTAGTGGTAGACATATGCAGAAAGTATAGAAGACAAAAATAAAAAGGAAAATGAAAGAATCAGAGAGATATGAAGATGATAGTTAATTTCAGACGTGTTTTCTTTTTGCTTCCATTTTTCAGGAGAACCAGGAAAATTGATTCGAGAACGCTATAGAACTGCTTCTCAAGTGGTCAAGAACCAAGTTAGAAGCTTTACCACTCTCACTGTTGGTATATGTATGTATGGAACAATGAGCTAATAGAGCTGTTGATTGCACTTATTTCAAAATGATTTTTTTTATTTGTATACTATGAGTGTAGATATTTGTGTGTCACTCTGCCTACGCATTCAAACGTAAAAAATTTCGGGAAACGACAAAAATGAAAGGTCTGCTGTTATATTGGTAATGCTTGCGGAGTAGAAAACATGGCTTTATACTTCTTATATCTGTATAATAGAGAATGCTTCACAGAGTGATTATACATGTGTTTCAATTTTACTTTTCTTTGCACCATTTTATGAACTCAAGCTGCAGAAGAACTAATTCCTTGACAAAGTAATTTTCAAAGGTTCCTTTTAGGTGAGCTTTTTTTTTTTTTTTTTTGAAGAAACGCCTTAAAGTGACATTTCAGTTTGTATGGATATTGTTGTAGATGGAAGATAAACAGGGTAGTGTTATAAAATGGAGATGAAAAGATAAACAAACAAAAGATAGATAAAGCAAAAGTCCTGGAGAAAATATTAAGAAAACCAGCTGACAATTAAATGCAAAATCCAACATACAATTGGAAGCGCAACGTATAAGATAAAAGGTCAGCATGTTCTAGTGTATTGTTGCGTTGAAGCTTTTGACATCTACTTGTTTATTGTCTTTTCATCGAGTTTGCCAAGCTGCTTCACACTTATTCTCATTGCTGGAAAATCTATAGAACTGATTGGTGGGCTACCCTCACTAATGCAGGGAAAGATGAGCTGTTTGATGATCAATGACATTGACGCTGGTCTTGGTCGATTTGGTGAGCTTCAACCAACCTGTGGATAGGGACTGGGGGATATTGAAGTTAATCATATGATGGCATAGTATTTGGGTTTTCAAATATTTCTCTGGGATGGCATCTAACTTCTTCTCAATTAGTCAGTGTGTTTTAGCATGTGATTATCATCTTTCATGATTTGACATTTTTCTTTCTTTGACAAGTTCTTTTATTTTAAAGCTCTTTTACTCTGGTCTTTCTAGGGAACACTCAAATGACAGTCAACAATCAAATTGTTGTTGGGACTTTGATGAATTTGGCTGATAATCCTACAAGAGTCAGTGTCGGGCAAGACTGGCGAGAAACAGACATTGTCAAGAGAATTCCAATAATTGTTACTGGAAATGACTTTTCCAGAATTTATGCTCCCTTGATTCGTGATGGAAGGATGGAAAAGTTCTACTGGTACTTTCATTATTCCCCTGAGAATGATTATGCTTTTCATTTCAGAATTAGCAGTTCAAAAGTTATAATTTTAAGAAGCCTTTACAAGGACAGTTATTGATATGAAACATTTAAACATGCACTTATGGACCTTTAACTTCTGAAAGGGTTCATATTGATTTGTTTCTGTTGTGTAAATTACACCTTTCTCTCTCTGCCCCCACTCCAACTTCCTCCTTTGCACGCAATGCATGTACAGACAGGTTTGTGTATTTTATGGTTCTCTAAGATACAAACACAAACAGTATAGGAAATCAGGAAACAAGTGATTGGGTAAGAACGCTTTCTCACACACTGCTACATCATGAGCCTGCATTGCATACAGTTCTGTTTCATTTTGTAGAACTTATTTCACTTAGTCATTCACCATGGAGGCACTTTGTGTTACAGGCAACCTAACCAAGAAGATATTGTAAATATTGTTCATAGAATGTATGAGAAGGATGGCATATCTAAAGAAGAGATTGTAAGCATTGTAAACACATTTCCAAATCAAGGTATAATCGACTCTCCATTTCTGACAAAAGACATTTTCATTTTACATTTGAAAGGCATTTTCTGATTAGGTAAGGATGCCAAATTTCTGGTACCTTTATGCTTATGAAATATGCAAGTGTTGTTACTTCAAGTATATTTAGTTGAAGTTTGATATACTATCAATTCTTACGGCTCGAGTGGACTTCAGTTTTGGAGTCTGATGGAAGTTGGTTTGGTATTTACGCTGCTGAATCAAGAAAAAAAGTGGAAGGGAGAAACAAAGCAAGTCAAAGTACACAAAATCTTTCCTTTCTTTGGAACACTTTCTCCGTGAATAAAGGAAGGGTCCGGATAGGAAGGAATACTGCTCTGTTGAAGGGAAAAGTAGACATATACCTAATGAACATTTTTTAATGCTAGTATCAAATATCAAATAACTGTAGATAGGGATAATCAGAGATGGGGCAGAGAGCTAGGTTAGGTGGTGTAATAGTCAAAATGGAGAACGATTAGTCAAGTTGAGAGAATTCCACAGGAATCACAGTTCAGTCCGCAATTGAGATCTGCAAAAACTGCCTCTTTGAAGAGTATGCAAAATTTGGTGCCAGAATTCCCTGTTATTCTGATTCTTCAGGGAAAACATGTTGTGTCTCTTCTTGTGGCTTAGCTATTTTGTGCATGATGATGCTCAGTTGAGTGTGCTTATCCTGGGGGACAATCATGCTCTGTACTTCAAAGACAATGCTAGCTTGCCACTTAGTGGATTTGGCTAAACTCAGCAGGGTTTAGAGATATGTTAGATCTGATATCTCAGAATTTTTTTACTATAAAGAAGTCCTCCAAGGGATTGGCGTATCTGACCCATGATTGGAGACTATGTGCAGGCACACATGTTTATACGTATTGTTTATATTTCTGCATACACTTCTATAAAGCTGGCATTCTTCAGTGAAACTGGAGATAGAGTTCAAACATAGGCATCAGCTTCATTCTTCTTTCTTAGGGGACAGATAGTATTGATCTACTTTATTTATTTATTTATCTTTTTGCGATATACTGGCAGCTCTGGACTTTTATGGAGCTCTTAGGTCTCGAACATATGACCGATCAATTTCCAAGGTATGTGATTCTTTATATAAACTGTGGAAGGATCTTTTACCTATAAAATGACTTTGCTTTCATGCAAAAGCTAGATAGTACAGATTTTGCCGATTCCTCTGAATCTTAATTAATCTTGACGAGTTGCCACATTTTCTTAACTTTAGTTGCACAAAGTAGTTTCTTTTACTGTTTTGCCGTTGCAGATTATTTTGACATGTGAGATCTTGCAATGTCATGAAATATTTGTTTAATTTTTTATCACTAACTTATAGACATCATATCCATATTTTACTTGCTTTGATATTTCGTATTTGAATTCCTAAATTGGAGTTAAAATTTTCATGATATTTGTTGTCATTGCTGAGGACAGAGGAGTGGGGGAGTGGGGGGTGGGCTATTGAGTTCTAAGTCTACAATAAAGTGAGATAAGCAGTTCACTACTGTATTCTTGACGTATGTTTAAAATAG
The DNA here is from genome assembly GCA_028386065.3 of Turnera subulata. Classification (NCBI taxonomy): domain Eukaryota; kingdom Viridiplantae; phylum Streptophyta; class Magnoliopsida; order Malpighiales; family Passifloraceae; genus Turnera; species Turnera subulata. Next base: position 47,398 of record JAKUCV010003797.1, read on the forward strand.
CAAAGGGATTAGAATTGCGATAATCTAAGTGGACAAAGTTTAACACCATTTTTCCATTTCTATGTCCAGTGCTTCCGCTGATGTTGTTGAGAAATGCCTTAGAACATGCTGTTGAAACCTTGGAGCTATCTGTCAATCTGATTTATTTGTGCCAATGACGAATATTCTTTGAAATTTTGATGCAATCCTGTAACCATGCCAGTATGGGCGGAGCCTAAGTTGGGTGGGAATCGTGCACCAACCATGTTAATATAGGGAGAGCCCTATTATTATTAGTAGTTAACCTAATTGTATTAGAGCTAGACTTTGCCTAACTAATCCAAGCCCATGAGGGAAGGGTGAGTGGGCAGCAAGTCATGCTCTTAACTTGTAGGAGAGGGCGAGCTAGCTTTTTGGAGAGCGCCTTGTGTTTATTATAAATAGACATGAGGTGGAGTCTCTGGGTGTGTGTATTATTGTTAGGGTTTTCTAATAATAGTGTCACAAGTATTCTCTCAATTATTCTCTTGGTTATGCTTGATTGGTTGTTGTTCTCTATTGTTCTATAATCCTTGCTTGTGAATTAACATGTGTTGAAGGCTTATCAAGGTAGTGTTGCACGCCTTGAGCCGCACGGGGGTGTATGATTACTTTGCTCCACTTTTGCTAGCTATTTGTAGATTCTGAGCAAAAAGTTCCCAAATGTTCAGAAAAGAAAAGTTATGCAGCCTTTAGTTACCATCCCGCTTCTTTCTTCTCATTGATTACTTTGGTGCTTTTTGTTTCCTGAATTCATTTTCTTTCCATTGCTTGAAAGGCGGTTCTAATGTGAAATAATCTTACATAATGCATTGCTGAAGAGGTCTTGAGTTTTTGAGTCTCACCTTAACATCTCCATCTTATCAAAAGAATCTTACAGAATGAACTTCTGTTGTGTACTTTGTTTTCTGTTGCAGTGGGTTGAAGATGTTGGAGGCGTTGAAAAACTTGGTGATAAGCTTCTGAAAAGGAAAAAGAATGAGGAACTTCCGGTGTTTACTGCCCCAGAGGTAGTTTGACTGAACCATCAATAAACTTTTACATCAATTTGTCATTTCTAAAGTTTTCCAGCGAATGCCTCAACCCAAAATGATCCCGCTCCTGATTCCACCACCTTGCCGGAGAATTATCCTAAAATTTTGCAGTTTGCCTGATGCCCCACAGGAATCCTAAATGATGACATCTAGAAATGATTATTTCTTTCTTTAGCTGAAAACTTCCAACAGAAATGCTTATGATACCAGAGAAACTCATCATGTGTGGGTTAAGGCTGAGCATTACCATTTAAGGGACAAAAGTCTCGCATTTTCGTTACTTTTTTCTTTGGAGCAGATTCCACGGACCTTGTATAGATACCCATCTAATTCGGGCACTAAGTGGTTTTGACTTCTGTGTTTGACAGCAAACATTGGAGGCTTTGCTTGAATCTGGCTACTCATTAATCAAAGAACAGCAGCTGGTTGAAGAGACTAAGCTAGCGAAGGAATACATGAAAAACATGGATGACTAGAAAAGAAACATGTATTACAGTAATCTCAGTTTTGATTGGTTTAGTTAAATGTTTTGAGCTGCTGAGTCGTTATGAATAGTCCTGTAATCATACAAATTCTTGTAATTGTCCTGTGAGTCCAATAAATTTGCTAAAATGATCCAAGTATAAATACACCAGATGAGTTTCTATAGTTTTTTACTTTCATTTTCACTTGTTTTCGTTCCTTGCTTGACTTCTGGTTACTTAAAGCCTTCATATATATTGTCTGGAATGTTAGCGCAGCAGTATTCTAGATGCTTTTTGTTCCTTGACCAATAAAGTTAGTAAAGGACCATTTTTGAAGTTATCCTTTAATGTTCCTTCCTATCCATCATGTCTCTATTGTTATTGATTAACACACCATTTATCCGGAAAGCACAAACTCAAGTTCACTAATCTTTTCAAAATAAAACAATTAAAAGTAACCGTTGTTGAAGGGATGTAAATCGCTTTAAGTGAGTGAGCATCTTCATTCAATGTTCAAAGTTATTATCAAACCCTCCAATAAAATATTTCCTTGATTGTGTGAACCATGATTTGATGCACTACCTATCATCCATCTGGTCAATGTGTGTTTCTGACTTGTATGTCTAGAAAAGTGGGATGTCTTGCACATAATATGCTTTAGCTAGTGGTAACTGGTAAGAACAATCCAGAGCATCCACACAAATCATAGAATCCAATGCTCAACTCTTTTTTTTTTTTACAATGAATGCTTAACTTGAAGAATAGCTGAATATTGGTCAACTCATCACACCCACTACTTAAAAAACCATAAGCGTTATAATTATCATTTGAAATAAATGTTCTTGTAAACTTCTAAAAAAGCAAATGTCAGCGATGACATGTCACTTTGCACCTTACAATAAACCTGTAAACATCCAAAAAAAAAAAAAAAGTAAACATCCACATGAAGGGATAGTGATATACTTAGCATAGAATGTGGACAATGACTTGCTTAAAACAAGTAAAGCCAAAAGAGGGAAGGAGGAGGGCACTAATTGGGTTTCTTAACGTCTCTCATTGAGGAAGAAGAAAAACTAAGTGAAAAGGAAAGAGGAAAGGTGTTTTGTGACAAAGAATCCTTTCCATCCATGGTAATCTTGGTAATTGTATAGCTAAACTCTTAAGTGCTATGGATTTGTGAATGGTGACCACAGAAGCACCTTTGCAAGTGTGGGAGTTTTTCTAATAAGGAATGTTACGTATGGTGTGTAGGACCAAGCTGATGAAGTGGTTCATGTTGATCTTCTGTTTATTATTCTAGCAATTTGGTTGGTGGAAATGGCATCTCTCTTGGTAAGCACATATCTTTTTATGTGCTTTGTTTTGATTTTGGATTTTGATCTAAAAGGGTTCTCCTTTTCAATGTGCTGCTCAATCCCATGTTGGAATTGTGTTTTCTTTTTTAGTTAATTTGAAGAATATCTTAGAATGCTTAAGACCCTCCATTCTGGTGAGATTATCCAACATAAGAATACACAACCAATTAAGCAAGCTAATGGTGACGCCAATTCCACTCAATTCTACATCATTCTTCCCCTATCTGCATTGGTGAATATTTGTTACTAATAATTCTTGCCCTATTCTTTCTTTTCTTTAAAAAGTTTCACGCTAACAAAAGTAAATGAATCTACCTACTATTTATACCCTTTTCCTCTTCATTCCCCGAAGAGAAAAAAAAAAAATCCGAATTTTTTATGGTAGAGATCCGAAAGAGAATAAGGATAAGCAGAGAATTTTTTTCAAAATTTGCTTTTCTCCTTTGTTGTTTCATACCCCCCCAAAAAAAAAGACGACGAATTCAAATTGTATGTGAAAATTGTGCTTTGAAATTTTTGTCAATTTTCAATTCAAATGAGTCTTTCATAATGGCTTGATAATTTTAGCACTTTTTCCTTTCCCACACACTTTGAGTTATATCCGTTCGAGTATTATTTACTTCTTATATGATTTCGAATGAAAAAGGAGGGAAAGAGATGGATGTATCATATGCAATTGAGAAATTAGAAAAATATGCAGAAGGCTGCATTTTGTTCAGGAAAATACACAGAGTTGTGGGACATATGGGTCAAGCAAGACTAAAAACTTTATAAGAAAAATGCCTTCCAAAGGATTCTGATAAGATTTAGGGCAAAGGGACTTCAAGATTTTGCAACAACAAAGTTCCTTAAAAGCAAGACATAGTGCCCTTCGGTGTCCACCATTATTTGCCATGAGCCAGTAATCCCATGATCAATAATACGCCATGTATAAAGGGGCAACTTCATTTAGTCCCTTTTATACAACTTGCCTAGCTATTGCCTAGTTTTTCCCTTGTATTTTTATTGGTATAAGGACTACAAAGTCAAAGAGCAAGGGACAACTTCTAAGTTGTTCTTCACCACAAATATGATCTAAAACAACTTAAAATTTACTAAAGCATGGCGAATGATGCAAGCACTATGATCATATGATTATTAATTATTTTCATGGCAGCCTCTAATACAAAAAAATAAACCTGTGTTAATGTACACTATTGTGAGATATGATGAAATTATATACACAAGTCAATTGTCATTTGACAAAGGAAGTTGAATGACTTCCTTTTTGTTAAACTCTCACTGTATAATATACAAGTACAACAATTAGAAGCAAAGGTAATTAGTTAATAAGCTTTGTCAATTTTTATAAACAGGAGTATCCTATGAAAAAACCAATAATATAGATGTGTCACCACTTGATTGAGTGCCAAATCTTTTCCAAAATAAACTTTTTGGGAGGTGAGGTGACCTATCATTTTCAGTTTCACACCATATCCAATTCTTTTGATTAAAATCTTCTGAAAAAAGAAAAAAATGAAAACAAAAATTCTTTTGACTAAACCACGTGGACTAGAACGTTGCCGACACCGGCCAGTTCTTTGTGTGGTGGTGAGCTATAAAAGTTGTTTGCTTTGTTAATTGCTATTGATTGTTGCTTTCTTTCCATTGCTTTTTATTATGAATATAATAATATAAATGAAAAATACAAAAACAAAAAGAAAAAAGAGGTTTTGCAATATTTCATGGCAATTCAAAGCGTCAAACCGCCCATCGCAGAGTATCTATTCATTTGGAATTTTCCACTCAAAAACTGCCACGTTTCAACTCAAGCAATTTGCTTAGCCCAAAAAAAAAATTAAGCCATAAAGCAAGAGATTAATCAATTAGATAAAATAAGAAGGCAGAGAAGGTAAAGAGAAGTCCACTCAAGTTGGACCACGTGTTCCTTCTCCATTATTAAGATAGTAGAGCCGGACTTAGTACATACATAAGCATTGGCGTTAATTTTGATTTTGCACAAAATAAGAGAAATTTTTATATTTTGTTTCCAGATCATGTCAAAGACAAAGAGAGATATATTATATCATATATATTGATGCATGGTATGGTATAATCAATTATTTATGACTAATATAATTTTCTCTTTTCTTTTTGTAGGAAAATGACTAATAATTTTCCACAGTTAAGATGTTTACATTATTTTGTTTATAATTACCTAAGCAAACCAACGGATCACTATGTGTGTGATCAACTGAGCAGAAAAGCTAAGCTAGGAAAAATATTAATCATATACAACCGGAGTTTACGAAAAGAGTACTGAATTAACGATAAAGTCAAGGCACATGCACTTCATAAAATAAATACAAAATATATACTAACAGTACTAGTAGTATCATAATAATCACCGTTCCACAATTCCAAAACACAGCATCCCATAAATATCAACACATACACATATGGCTCAAGAAGTGACCAAATTGCATAACACAAATAGTCAAAAAAGAAGTGAACGAACCATGAGCCCTAATTTATAAATAATCAAAGACATACACACACACACACACACATTAAACTACTATTATTTAATTGTACCGTCACGTGTCGGTGCCCTTTGAATATTATTTTTCCCTGCGTTTATAACCCAGCAAACTTCTGGTTATGGCAAAGTAGTTCCTGCTCTAGCTATAGCTAGCTAATAGCTATAGAGAAAAAACTCTCCTCTCCCTCTCTTTCCTTCTTCCTCTGAAAAAAATACACACTAAAAGGTGCGCCTTGTTGCTTATATTAGTATATATATTTGCGGTGATGGTTGAAAGTGAGGAGCAGTAATTAAAGAAGTTGCAGGGTGTGGACTGTGGTGGATTATATAGAGAGAAAGAGGCATATATATATATATATAGAGGAGAGGAGAGGAGAGGAGAGGAGAGAAAGGTCTGGCCGGGTTTAAGAGCATAGCTGTGAAAGTTGTTGGTGGGTTTAGTAGGAGAAAGAAATTAGGGAAGATCAAGAAGAAGATAAGGGTTCAGGATAAGTTGATGGACTGGTGGCACAAGATGATCTTCCCTGTTAGAAGAGTTTGGCTTGCTGTTTCTGCTCGTGTTAAAGCTCGCAAAAACGGTAATCAACTCCATTTTACCATTTTTCAATCACTGTTTTCTTTTCTTTCTTTCTTTGTTATTGTTGTTGTTTTTTTCTTTTTTTTTTTGTTTCTGTAATTCTGTTTCTCTGATTTGTGTGATACACTGAAATGGATGCTGGCTTCATTTCGTACATTTACTTTTTTTTTTTTGCGTATGAGATATATCTGTAACAATTAAACAGACTACTTAAGCCTGGGAAAACTTAAGCCTGTATAATCTTAAAGGTGTGTGTTTGCTTCAATATATATTTTGGTCTTGTTTCATTCATGGAAATTTCTCTTCTCTCTTCTTTTTTTTTTTTTTTGGGTTTGGACTCAGCTATCCCTTTTATTCATTTATTCACTTAATAAGCTAAGAATAAGATTGGCTTTTGGATGAAGAATTAATTCCCCACGGTTGCCTAATTAACGCACTGTGGTCCTCTCTTTCAGTTTTTGTCTATTTACTTCTTGGCTACATATCTACTCTAGTGGTTCTTTACATTTCATAAGTCATTCTTCTGTTTGTTTGTCAGTCACGGGATAATAGGATCCAAGAGACAAATGGAAGAATTTAATTAATAAAATGTTGTTTCTATCCGGACTGCGAAGGATTACCGTAGTAGAATGATGCAACTTTTGCTGGAAAACAAACAAATCACTTGGGTCAAAAACAAAAAAAAAAAAAAAACACTTAAACCCAATTATTGAATATAATAATAAACTTCTTTGAAGAAGACAGAAAAAACTGGTGAAAGAAACAATCTTCCCTTCTGAGTTCCGTTTAAGAAAGTTGTCTTAAAAGATATCATCCAGGACGTTAGAAAAGCCACTACTGAGTATTCTTCCAATATTAGGCACATCAAAACATATATTATTTCTTTGTATTTGCACACAAATCTTCTGTCCTATCCTATTAGTTTAATATGATTGTTAGGTAGAGTGGCAACTTTAGAAAATAAAGAAAGAAGAACATTTTAATTATACTAGTGCTTCAGTACTGTTCTACTATTGATATACGGGCTACTGAATTTTGTTCAGTAGATACGATCACTATCCATTGGCTTGCAACATATTCCCTCGTTTCGTTTCTTAATGTTTATCGTTTTAGGATTTTTAATTTGTCCCAAATTAATTATAGCATTGGTGTATCCAATGTATGGATTGAGATCCTCTCCTGTAAAGTTATGTATAGTTATGTATGCCAGATTTTTTCCCTATTTATCTTTTTTTTCCCCCTATTTACTCTTAGTTATAATAAACGCAACGACTCGATAATAATAATTGCTGTCTTACTTATCTCTTTTGTAGCATTATCTCATTAAACCGTAAAGAAAAATCAAATTCTAATTGAAGGATAATTTGGTCTCTTTGTCACAATGCTAACTAGAATTAAGGAGGTTAATGTGTACTTTTCTTAATTCTAGATTCTATAGTAGCAAAACCTTAAAGGACTGCTAGTAGGAAACGGAGGAGTACTTGGGAATAGGATGGATATCCCACAAGTAGACAAACGTTATCTTTCTGGAATCTTGAGAGTGATATATAATGCAAACAATAGTTATGATTCCCAGGAGAGTTACACAGTTCATAGAAAATTATGAGAAATAGTTGCTAGCTAGCTCAGGTCTATTCGCAAAAATTCCTATAGCGGAGATATAACATGATCAATAGTTTTAAGGTTGAGCTAGTTGAAATCCTTTGATCACTTTGACAGGGGGGTTTATGCCTAAATCTTGGTTCTTGGTTTTTGGTTCAAGTGGTATTTGGAGCTCCACTTGTGTCCAAAAACCAAATTAAAGCCACCACCCAACTGTCCTATAATTAATTAGTGTTAAAAGAGCGGGCACTATCATCGCAACTTTAGTAGATTATTGCAAAGTTTAGGGGCATAATCTTCATTTTTTTTAATATCCATGCTCAAACGTAAACTAATAAACTCTAGGATGCATAGCTCAATAAGGTTCCTCAAATGAGTGGCTGCATCCACTAGGCAAAATCCACTCAAAGACAAATAAGAACACAGATAGAGCTCAAATTTTCAGCGTCACTGAGTGATCCCTTCAATGTGACGGGGAAGTATTATAGTAGTGCAAGCATCTCCTAGTATAAAAAAAAAAAAAAAAAGAAAAGGAGTGCATTCAATTCAATGTCCAGTTAAGAGAGAAAGAAAAATCCAAATATCTTCTCGAAGACAAGACATTAGTGATGATGATCTATAGCCGAAAGATGAGGCCTAACTATAGGATCAACATCTTTTTCAGTGCAACTTTATGCCTAGGTCACTTCACTAGTGGCCTGACAACGGTGGATTTAATTTTTTAATGATGAACTTGGTGGAGTAATATGCTCCTAAAGGTCCAGGTTCAATAGAATATGCCCTGAAGTCCAGGAAGACCTTACTCCATCTCTAAGCATGAGGACCACTAATTTGGGACATTATATTAATGTAGCGAGTCCAACCAAATAAATTTTTATGATTATTCTGCATCTCAACCACTCAGCTGGGGTATATCAAATGATTGATGTCATTTTAAACACTTCTGAACTCTGTTGCATGGTCAAGGAAGAATTTGGCTGTGGTTCTCATCTATAATGATTTTATGCCCTTTCTTGAAATATACATATTCATAGATCAAGTCAAAAATTATACATAATACTCACAAGGGTTTTCGTTTGCTCTAGGTGCAGGACTTTTGAAGCTTCACAATGATGTGCAGACCTGTGGTTATGAGGATGTGCAAGTAATGTGGGAAATGCTGAGGAAATCAGAATCAGGGCTTCTTGCTACCCATCCCAAGCGTAAGCAGAGACCGTTTTGGAGAGTTTTTGTATGGTCTAACCACAGTGCACCCACATCTTTCTCCGCAAATCATTCCTGATATATACAGAAAGGACTCAACCAGCTTGATACAACTTATAAATAATGTGCTGCTTCTGCCTGCCTTGCAAAAACTTGACATGAGAGAGAATCATCATATTTTTCTACTTAATCCAGCGGCCGGCCTTGCCTTTTGCAGTGGTATAGAGCTGTTGCAAATGTATCCAAAAACAGTTTTTAACACATGAAACATTTCGCGCTTACTGTGACTTGTGGAGTAAAAACTATTATATGACATTTGTCATTTGTAAATACATAAAAGCATTTTTCTGATGACCCACATAGCCATATTGTGAAATTTGTTTCTCCATGAGCATTCACGACAAACCCACCTAAAAGTCCACTAAAAGGGAAGAACTTGGTTAATATAAAAGCTGATACAAGGAAGTTGAGCAAAGCAGCATCTGATAAACGAGTATCATGCAAACACACCGACAATAATGTAAATCAAAACAACCAACCGAAACGGTGCCTCTATTGGTATATTCTATGGATTCTTCGTTTATGGAGCTTTCTGATTTTAGACAGTGTAAAGACACCATAGAAAAGAACATAATTTTTCAAGCAGTATTCAACATTATAGGCTCCAGCACTTGACATTGCATCTGGCATTGATTTCCAAGTGATTTGTTTGACGATCAAATCTGCCTCCTAACCGTATATATATTTTGACATGTTAGGCAGGAGAGGTGTGTCTGTCTCCGACATGTATTCTACCTTGTGGGTTCCCACCTGTGTTCTCCCGGCTCAGTAACAGGCAGTTTCAGATCATGTAACAATGTTAGCGCCACTTCCTTTCAGAAACCAGTATCCATCCCCTGATGGTCCTAGAATCACGAGTGGATTAAGAGAAATTGTTGTCCAACGAACTACTAGTAGGCAATCTATAAAGCTCTACATGACAACCTTAGGCAAACATAATGGCACAGAGATTCCAGTATAATCATTGTCCACTTGTAAAAACTTGCAACAAGTCCTCCGCAATTAGCCAAAACTTTGCATGAAATTAAGGGTTATCACAAGGGCTTGATATGCAATGGTGCATCACATGGCCAAATAGCATTAATGATAGTTAACAGTTATGTCCAATGTAATATGTCGATGGCTGATATGTTAAGCGCAGATGGGAATTTATCCATTATGTTGCCATATCAAGGCTCTAATGGCAGTTCCCTTTCTTATAACCAAACAGAGCTACACACCGTTACATGATTCCCAAAAGAACTTCTAATTGTTTTATTCCAGTTGGAATTAGAAAGGCAAAAATGAAGGAAGTTCAACAAGATTTTTTCTTCAAGAGAGTAAAGATTTTACTTGTGTATTGAGCAGAACACATCTGCAGACAAGCATTCATGCAATAGTATCAAATGCCCAGTTCAAAAGATATCTGTGAATCTTTAAAGTTGTTTAAACCAGTCGCATAATTGCTGGTTTAGATCAATTACAATCAGCAAGAAACAATCAGAAAATGGTGAGATACTAGCTACAAACGTGTAGAAAAAGCATGTACAATAAATTTTACAACATCCAGGAAAATAGGAACTTTTACATCATGCAGTTTTTTTTTTTTAAAAAAAAAAATTTCTAACAAGCTAGAAAAACTGTTTCTGCAAAACTGTTTCTTAAGAATTTCTCAACACCAACTATAAATTACATAGACTGCTAAGAACCTAAGCTAAGAATACAGCAGAGCAACCAAACAAGGTATTATTTCTTTGGGTACCTTTTGATGGTTGCTGCACATTGTGTACAGTGGATCAAGGACAAGGTCTAAAGCACAAAGGTGTCTTGTTCAATCTGCAACATTATTGTGCAAGGGGTTGATGATAATCCCAAGAGCTGTTAACAGATATAGAAATGGTAAGCAACCGCGTAATCTGTATCATCAATGACAAGCATGCACATCAAGCTTAGTGAATCCTTGAGCAAACAATAGCCAAAATAATCCAGTTCCAAAGGCAGAATTTTCTCAAAATTTCACTCTTCAAATGCACGTGTACAAATTTTCTCCAGGAGCAATGGCCAGTCTTCTCCAAGCTGCTGAGGTTTAAGCTCCATGGCAACCTTGAAATCCAGTAAGGATATCGGTAAATTGGATGTCTGATTTGGCTTACCATTGAGAGGCCCACTGCTATTCTCAACATGAAAATGATGGCCTGGCAGAAACCCATTCTTTCCATGCATATAATGCTTTTGAGAATTACCTTTTGTTGAATCATGTTGACATCTAGAATCCACAAGTTCAAGAGATGATTTGATCAACCCTCTTAAGTATGCATCCAACCCAATGTTAAGCAAATTGGCAGATTCCATTGGTACCCCTTCAAGACCCTGTGCTGCAGCAATGTGCTGCATTCGTTCTCTCAGTGTCTGTGTGCCCACTAATAGACCACTATCGCATTCGCTGGAGGATCTGTGATTGATGGCTAAACGCGGTTGCCTGCAAGAACCACCTGCACTTGCTGTGCAAAATGGAATTCCAAGTGGAGCCTGAAGTGCAATTGTACTGGATGACCTTCCTCCATCTTCAACTACGGATATTGAACTCTTTTCTCTACTATGTACAGAAACTGAACCTTCTATTGATTGCTTTACTAATGGTAATTTGGAAGAGTTGGGAAGCAAAGTCTCCTTTCCTTTCTCTTCTTTTCGCAAGATCACTTGATGATGCTGCAGTGGCATTTGTATACCATCTTCAAAGGATATAATGTCACTTGTAACCATTGACTCGTAAGAAACAAGATCCATTTTCCCGTTCGCGAAGGGGTAGGAACCATCGCTAGTAGTCGATGGCATTTCATTATTACAACTTGGCGGTGGGGGTGAGACTTTGGCATTGCAAGCATTTTGCAGAATGGATCGTATAAATTGATTATGTAAAGGAACATTCTCTCTTCCAAGAACCCGTATACAGAACTTATTAAACTTAATTTTGCTCAGTTTCAAACTCAACAGTTTATTCAGATAATAGAAGTACAACCTGGACCTCTCTCCTCCAATCCTCTTGACTATCTCAGCTTTCAACTCCGCGACATCAACTCGCGAATGCTGATAAGCCCGCTGCATTTCTCACCATATAGTCAACTATCACCAAAAACAGCAACACGCACAGGAAGAAACAAGCAAGCAAACAAAATTCGGCCCCAACTCTACAAGTTCTCCACTAAGTCAGAGTTATTCCATTCCATTTCCAGAAACCAGCTTCCAAAATCCCAAGAAGAACAAGACTGCAATTTTAGCAAAACCCATCAATGCTTCCACGTAACACATCCTTCGAAGCACATTAGACAGTACAAACCACTCAAAACACTACAACTTTTCCCTCCCAAAATATTCAACGTTCACCCAAAACAAAGTCAAACCCATCATTGCTCTTGCTACAAACCACAAGAAGTCCAAGCTAATACAACATCAAAAACTCCCAGTATTCCAAATCTCGTAAGAGATCACTCACGAAAGATCAAAACTTGAGGAGTTACAGTTCATGGGTTCTTTCCCAAATTGATGAAACAAAGAGTGGGAATCGATAGAGAGAGAAAGGGGGGAAGCTAACCTGCTTGGAGAACAACAAACAACAAAGAAAATCAAAATTTACAGACTTTGAAGCTATTTTGAGCTGTGTTCTCCTCTTTGCATTAAGCTGCTAGCTTGGTTTGTTCTTTTTCTTCTTTGCTTCCTCTTCTTTCCTCTCTCTCCCCCCACAACTCCCTCAGTTTCCTGCATTTCAATTCATTATGGGATTTCTTGACTAAATTACTGCAATGGGTTTTTGGGGTTTGACATTGTTTTTGGGAGGAGGAGGAGGATGATAATTTATTTGGGGAAACAAAAAAAAAAAAACAAATAAATTAACTTTGATCCATTTCTTATTTGATAAGCTCGTTAGAAAGAGCAGTGCAGTTGGTTGAACCTAAGGCCGCAAACCTAGACCCGAACCGGGCCGCAAACTCGGAATATTTGCACTAAAGTGAAGATGGTAAATCCAAAATTTTCTAGTAATACTTTTTTTTTCTCTTTTTATAATCCCATGCATTAATATAAGTAGCATTTTTTTTGATAAAAGTGGGTAGACCCGTTTCATTAAACTTGAAAAAAGTATATAGAGGTACAACAAAAGTTGACACAAGTCAAGTGTAAAAGCTCCATCACTTTTATAGAAAATGAACAAAGAAATCCTCCAACATGAGGATTAAAGCTAAAGTTTGTAACAGTATCAAAGGAAAACAAATCCAAAGGAATAGGGGCATATTGAAACATAACAAGCCTTAAACAACCTCTTACCAGAGAGGGAAAGAACTGCAGATCCTGCAATAGAGAGAAATAAAGATTGTTGTAGCGTCTATGATTTATCACGAGGAGCACTCATGGAAAACTGTACTGGAACAGAAACAAGTTGTTTAAAAAACAACAGAGATCTACCACTTTATTATAGAGTAGAGGAAAAGCAAGACAAAAAGGCTTATGATGCTTGCCGCCGGGTAGATCCCGAACGACAGCCCCTAGCTGATGTGGTCAATCCTGCAAGTGCACAGAATCGTCGTGGTACTCAAGGTCGTATTCACAGAGACTAGGCAAGATATTAATCGATTCAATCTTATGGCAACGAAAATAAATAAAGAGAAATAATATCGGAATTGAAGATTGATAAGAGAGCAAATATCGAATTGAATTGCAAAGAGAAGAGAAAGTAGAAATGACAATGAAAATGATAAACAAAGTAGCAATGATAAAAGGCCTAGATCATTCGGGAATTCACCGCCCTTCCTTTGCCATGGATCAATGTACTACTGAAATATGCATCCAAACACATGAATTTTGATGGGTAGCAACCTATAACGAAACTATCCGCTCTCGCTAGTCTCGTCTCGTCTCAAAGAGTCACCTAATCATTTTCGTCAATTAGATTACCTCTAGGAGCAATGAAGCTTGTTGTTGCTACTGATTCCACGATAACCTAAACCCTCTCAGCATTTAGATTAAAGATGATTGATGATTTTCGGATAATAGACTTCTCCTCTCGGTACTTCACCTATTACCTAGAAGTTGCAATAAAGCTGGCCACTTCCTTAAAGCAAGAAATAAGCTCACAACAATCAATCAAAATTACTTTGTGAATGAATTGCAGTAAATGGTACATCAAACCATAGCAAATTTAGGGTAGGCTACATCCCTATGATCTAGAATGAAAAAAATTAGTTCATGAATGAACTTGGAACAACAAATGAAAATGGAAAAGACATGGTTTCCTCACAACAATCTCAAAAGAAAATGAAAGGAACAACAACTTGACAGAATTTTTGGTTTCAAGGTGTGTGTTATGTCTTGCTTCCTCCCCCTTCAGCTCTCACCCTTTTATAGTGCTTCTTCACTAGTTGGACAGCTTGGAGATGACATATTTTAGTGTCCATTAGCCACCAAAATCGTGCTGGAATGGGCCTCAATGTTGAAAGCATTTGCTGGTGGAGTGGTTGCAAGGTATGGGTTGCCACTTGCTTTTCCAGCTTAGCATGAATATTCCTTCTCTTTTGCATGTGCTGATGGTTGAGCTTTTTTTCCAGGAAATTATGTTGGTTTCCAGGCTGTTTTATTCTCCTTTAATTCCTTCCAGGTCGTCCAATTTGATTATCCAACAACGCATGTGCTTCTGGTTGCCATGATGCTCTTCTAGAAGGGCTCACATGGTTGGCAACATATGACTTGAGACTTGCAAGCACTTTTGGCACCCCTAGGTAGCCGAATTGGACTTAGGGATATTCTACAAAGTTGTAGATAATTCTTTTAGATTTCTTTCCATATAAAGAACTCCCGATTTGGACTTGTGTAGTAGGCGTTATGATAAAAATACCAAGACTGGATCGGTAGCCAGAGCAGAATTCCTGCACGTCTGCAAGTTTGGGCAGTAGGTTTAAACATCGATGTTTGCAATCAAAACATCGACTTTTGGTGAAGTTTAGCATGTCCAAATTTGGGCAGAAGTCTGAAACATCGATGTTTGGTATTAAAACATCGATGTTTGGTGAAAATAAGTTCCCAGAAGCCTTTCAACATCGATGGTCAGGATGTCCAACATCGATGGTGAATTGAATTGATCACTGCTCCTAATCCGTAAGGCCAAAAATTATAAACGTTATATCACTGGAAAGCTTAGGATGTCTACTTTCATCTCCAACTGATTTCATGTTAATTGGACTTCTGAAGCTTCTGAAATCGGCCAAAGAGTGAACTGTGCTCAAGTTTCTGCCCGGTTTCCAGCTTTGGCCGAAATTGATCGTTTTCGATAGCGAAGTGGGACGATTTTACACCTGAAAGCGTAATTGTTAGTTCAAGCAATTTATTCAACAATCAAACAAAGAAAGATAGGTAAAATGTATGATTTTTATTCAAAATAATAATAATAAAGAAGTTTTCATGCCTTTAATACTATGTGAAATATGTGCATATCAAATACCCCCACACCTAAACTTTTGCTTGTCCCCAAGGAAAACAAATCATAACCATGGTGAAAATGATATGCACTGATTTCTTTTCTCAACTGTGATCCAATGTGACTTGCTTATAATTAACTTGTTCTGTAGACTAAATAGAGACATGTAGATCAAAAGTAAACCAAGGCACTTCACTCAGCTAAGTTTAACAAAGAAATCAGAGATCAAATTTCCACACAGGATTATACTAGTCAGTCCTTCTTTGGTATGCTCTTGATCAATAAGAGGTGTTTGAACATCCCATATGCATATCCAAGGGTGGGTTAGAAATGAATTTAGACGCCTGGGTTAGTGAAATGTGGATTCTCCAGAGTTGATTGGCCCACAAACACATTCCTTGTAGACTAATCTTAGTTCTGATTTTCGTGGAAAATCAGAATTAAATCATCTTTTAATGGTAAATGGGTTAGATGCTTTTTACCACCTGAACTTTCGGTCAAATGGTTTGACCACCTGAACTAAGAAAATAGGAATAGAGGTACCTCGAACTTTGTTTTTGTAAGATTTAACCACCTGAACTTAAAAAATCAGGATAGAGGTACTTCAAACTTTATTTTTGTAAGATTTAACCACTTCCATCCATAATTCTATAATTTTTTAATATTATTCCTTTTTTCTTCTATCTTTTTATCCGATTTAAAAATCCATTACTTAAAAAAAAAACCATTACTTCAAAAAATAAACCTAGTAAAAAATATTAATTTTTTAGAGAAATAACTCAAAAAATTGTTTATTTATCTGTAACAATCCGGAAAAAGTTTATGTTTTTACCGAGACTGTAAAAGGCTTTGTACAGTAATTTATCTTATGAAATTAATCTTGGGTAATTATTTCATGGTAAATTAAGCATCGGATTCTGAAACAGAACTGTACCCCACGTTCCAGATTTTTCTGCTGATTTCAAGGACCAGAGCTGGTATTTTTCGGGTCTAGGAATCTTAAGAAAAGTCAGGTTTAACCTCAAAAGAACGGACCAGAAATAAAGTAAAGTGGGTGTTTTAGTTATTTGCTGGTCCAGACAATACCCGGTGTGTAACACGTTTACGCCATATTTTCTTCCTGCCACGTGAATCTTCTTCTTCACAGAGAAGCTGCACCCAACATTCTTCTCCTTCTCCAGTAAGGAAATCAATTCTTCTTCCTTACGCGTTACATTTTCTTACTCTTACCTGATAAGGAAGATTTTCTTCCTCAGTACACCAAAGAGCTCCTGCCTTACAATCCTCTGCCAGTTTTCTTCTCTGCAACCCAACCTCTGCAAACCGTGCCTTTGCTTCCTGCAAAACAAAAAAAAAATAATAAACAACAAACAAAACACACAACCAACCACACCCTGCCACGTCACCCCACCATCATCTTCTCTTCTCCCTTCCCCGCGCCTGCACCACCACCGACACCAACGAACCACCACAGCATCGCCCGCCACCATCTTCTCCTTTCTCCTCTCCCTTCCTTCCCCTTTTCTCTTCCTCGCTTCTGTCGCCGTCTCGCCCAGACCAGTAGTGCAGCCGGCCGGACGAGCGACCTAGTAGCTCGCCGCCGTCCCGTGGAGACCAGTCGACCAGCCGCCAGACCTGACGAGCAGAGCCGCCCGGATCCATCGCCTCTCCCTCGCGACGCTCTGCCGCAGCCACCACCGCCTCTTCCCCTCGCGTTTCCTCTCCTCAGATCGCCTCCGTTTCTGTGCCACCTCCTCCTTGACGCGCCGCCGCCCTGTAACCCGCCTAGGTGAGCTGCGAGTTGGAGAAGACGCTGGTCGACCCAATTGGGACGGGTTTGACCCGATTCCGTTTGGGTTGACCCGGTTTCCATGTGAACTTGGGCTTGGGTTTGTAAGTCATGGGCTGGGCTGACACTACTCATGGCCTTGTCCGAGATAATTAAAAAAATAATAATAACAATAGGAATATATAATCTAGGAAAAAATATATATTATGGGTTATATATATTTACTAGAAACTATAAGTATATAGTATACGGTGATATTTTGTGGAAATAAACAAAGTAATTACCTTGTTATAATACTTTCAAGGTAAGTATAACATGATTTAAACATTTCTAAATTATAATAAATACTCTTAAGGATATATACAATGGAAATGTTTTTCCAGAAAATATATATATACGTGATTAATTTCTAGAAAGATTATTTTATGATATCTATTACTTTTGGAAAAGAATATAGATGATAGTAATAATTATTTATATAAAATATTTTGGAAAGGGTATTATCAAAGTATAATACCGGAATAATAACCAGGTATATGTATAGTATATTTTTGGCACTCGAAATTAAATGGTAAATGATAGTGATAACATGACCCGAGGCGATAAAAGAGTGGGCATAGTGTTTAATTCTACGGCTTACAGTATTAGTTATCATTTGCATATCATTGCTATGCATCTTATGTGTACGCATTTTATTATTTAATATAGGAGCTGTTAGCGAGCAGTATTCCAAGGAACCAGAGCCGGGACCTTTCGAAGACTTTCAGGAGTAAGAAAACCGACTAAGGTGAGGATGGATAACCTTTGATATGTTGCACATAGTACTGTTGTGTTTTCTGTTAATTAATTTGTTTGATTGAACCGCTGAGTTGGTTGAGTTGGCTTCTTGTCATTGTTGTTGTTGTTGATCTATTAACTGTGGATAACTTGAGATAATTGGATAATTGGAAGTTGTGTTGACGACTTAATTGTCACTTGGAAAGTAGTGGTACGACTCGATGGTTAGAGACTGTTTTGTGGTGGCCATGTTCTGGGTTCTTGTTATAATCATGTCTATGCTTGGGATGTCTATCCCGTGATTATATATTGGGATGTCTATCCCTAGGTTCTATTTTGGGATGCCTTGGACATAATTTACTGAGATGTTCCGTAGGAAGTTTGTCACAGATGTTTACCAGGACCAGCTTAAGCGAGAATTTCTGAGTCTGCTACAACAAATCGGACAGTCGGTGAACGACTATGAGATCCAGTTTGACCGCTTATCCTTCTATGCATCAGAATATGTGTCCACACCAGAGGCTAGATGCAAGCATTTCTGGGATGGCTTACGATCCTGCATCCAGACAGTCATAGGATGCAAGGTTTATGAGACTTACCAGGATATGCTTGCCGATGCCCTTCCAGTAGAGGTCATCTGGATGAGGAACGAGAGAGAGATGGAAGAGGTTCGAAAGAGGGAATGTGCACAGAGTGCTGGGAATCAGAACAAAAGGTTCCAGAGTGCCGGTAATAGGCCAGGGTATGGACAGAGCCAATCCATGCCAGTATACCAGGGTCGAGGATGGAGTAACAGCTACAACAACAGTCGTGGTAGTTCACGGACCCAATCTGGAGGGACTACATCTGGAGACACTCGCCCTAGACCTCCTCTGTCTAAGGTGAGGTGTTTTGAGTGCAACGAAGTTGGGCACTACCGGAGTTCGTGTCCTACGTTGGGAAGATCCGAAGTTACCGTTCATGCTCAAACCGTACAAGCATCAGTGGCCAGCGTACCTAGTGGTTCTGGAGTTGGCCGAGGCCATGGACGAGGAGCTACTTCTACTCAGATGCAGTCAGCTATGAACCAGAGTGCAGCCGCTCCAAGGGCGTTTGTAATCAGGGCTGAGGATGATCCCGAGAATGCTGATGTTATCGCAGGTACCTTTACAGTTTTTGGTTGTATTGCATACACTTTGATTGATCCTGGTGCTACACATTCTTTTATCGCTCAAAATAACATAGCTGTAAGGAAGAGAGTTTAGCATGTCCGCTGAGGGTCAGGTTACCTGCGGGCATAGTAGTGAGATTAACACAGGTGCGTAAGGATGTTCTTCTTTCGTATGATGACGAGGTTTTCTTAGCTCGGTTGGTCGTGATGAACATGGGGGATTCGTCCTAGGGATGGATTGGTTGTCGAGATATAATGCCATGGTGAACTGTCGAACCGAGGAAGTGTCGCTGACTTCCGATGGTGGACGACAGGTTTTGGTAACAGGTATTAGAAGAGCTACTGCTACGTGTAGCATCTCTGCTATGCATGAGTTTGGAGTGAAGCCGCATGGTCCAAATGCTTCGTTGAACTACATCACAGGTGAAGAAACACGGGATCATACCCCGGGAAATATACCAGTGGTGAGGGAGTTCATTGATGTCTTCCCAGATGATCTGCCAGGTTTGCCACCCAACAGAGAGGTTGAGTATACCATTGATCTGATGCCAGAAGTGACATCCATATCAATGGCTCCAAATAGGATGGCACCAACAGAGCTCCCGGAGCTGAAGAAACAGTTGGATGAGCTGCTAGAGAAGGGTTTCATCAGACCTAGTACATCACCATGGGGTGCACCAGTTCTGTTCGTAAAGAAGAAGGATGGTAGCCTGCAGATGTGTGTAGACTACCGCCAACTGAACAAGGTGATAGTTAAGAACAAATGCCCGCTGCCTAGGATTGATGACCTGTTTGACCAGCTACAGGGAGCCACTGTGTTTTCCAAGATTGATCTTTGGTCTGGGTATCACCAGATCAAGATTGCAGAGAAGGACATACCGAAGACTGCCTTCCGCACACGGTATGGTCATTTCGAGTTCACAGTAGTACTGTTCGGGTTAACCAATGCACCAGCAGTGTTCATGTGCTTGATGCACTTGGTTCTAAATGAGTTTTTGGATAAGTTTGTTGTGGTCTTTATCGACGATAAGCAGTTGTATGCCAAATTCAGCAAGTATGAATTTTGGCTTGGAGAAGTTTCCTTCCTCGGACATGTGGTAGGTGGGAATGGAATAAAAGTTGACCCTACCAAAGTGAAAGCCGTGTTGGAGTGGGAACCTCCTAAGAACGTGTCCGAAGTCAGGAGTTTTCTTGGTTTTGCAGGATACTATTGGAGGTTCATCAAAAGTTTTTCTTTGATAGCCAGTCCTATGACCAAGCTATTAAAGAAAGAGCAGGCATTTTTTTGGAGCCCAGGATGTCAGCAGAGTTTTGAGGAGCTTAAAAGGAAGCTGACCACAACACCGATTCTGACAGTACGAAGCCCGGAGTGGAGTACGTGTTGTTTTGTGATGCACCGGGTCTTGGTTTAGGAGCCGTGCTGATGCACGAAGGACGAGTGATTACCTACGCCTCTAGGAAGTTGAGGGCTCAT
The DNA here is from genome assembly GCA_028386065.3 of Turnera subulata. Taxonomy (NCBI): domain Eukaryota; kingdom Viridiplantae; phylum Streptophyta; class Magnoliopsida; order Malpighiales; family Passifloraceae; genus Turnera; species Turnera subulata. Next base: position 67,864 of record JAKUCV010003797.1, read on the forward strand.
GAGAAGAACTATCCGACGCATGATCTTGAGATGGCAGCTGTGATCTTGGCTTTGAAGATTTGGAGACACTACTTGTTTGGAGAGAAGTGTCGAATCTTCACCGACCACAAAAGTCTTAAGTACATCATGACTCAAAAGGAGCTTAACCTGTGACAGAGACGTTGGGTTGAGTTGCTTAATGATTATGATTGTACTATCGAGTATCACCTAGGAAAGGCTAATGTGGCAGCTGATGCCTTGAGCCGGAGACAACCAGAGGATGCTTCCACTAGTTACTCAATGTTCTCGCTTATCGAGTTAAGGAAGCTGGGAGTTGGTCTGACAGTGGATGATACAGGAGCCTTGCTGGCACACATGAGTGTCAAGTCTAACCTAAGAAGATGGATAGTGGAGCTACAAGATGGAGATCCAAACCTGGTCAAGCTAAAAGAAGGAGTAAGGAGTGGGAAGGAAGACAAGTTTCGTATAGCTGATGATGACGCACTGATGATTGGGAAATGGGTATGTGTACCCAATGTTAGTAATCGACGTAGTCAAATTCTGGATGAAGGACACATGACGCCATATGCGATGCATCCTAGAAGCACGAAGATGTATCAAAACCTGAAGATCCATTTCTGGTGGCCTCGTATGAAGAAGGATGTAGCCGAGTATGTTGCAAGATGTCTTACTTGCCAACAGGTGAAAGCTAAACATCTGGCTCTAGTAGGGAAGATGAGATCGTTGACAGTGCCAGAGTGGAAGTGGGAGATGATTACCATGGATTTTGTGATTGGTTTACCGATGACTCGGAGGCAACATGATGCTATTTGGGTCATCCTTGATCGATTAACAAAATCGGCTCATTTTCTCCCTATCCGCCAAACTGATACCATGGACACATTGGCGGGTAAAAATGTTGCTGAGATTGTGAGACTACATGGGATTCCAAAGTCCATAGTCTCAGATAGAGATCCGAGGTTCACATCACGTTTCTGGAAGAGTTTACAAGCAGCGCTAGGAACCAAGTTGAGCTTCAGCACTGCTTTTCATCCCCAGACGGAAGGACAGTCTGAGAGGACTATACAGAAGCTGGATGACATGTTAAGGACTTGCGTACTCAACTTCATTGGGAGTTGGGATGAGTATCTACCTTTGGCAGAGTTTGCGTATAACAACGGCTACCGTTCCAGCATTGGTATGCCACCTTTTGAGGCCCTCTATGGAAGGAAGTGTAGAAGTACAGTGTGTTGGGATGAAGAAGGTATGAGATTAATCGTTGGACCGAAATTAGTTCAACAGACAGTTGACAAGATCCAGATGGTGAGACAGTGTATAAGAGCTGCTCAGGATCGGCAGAAGAGCTACACCGACAAACACCGACGTGAGATGGAGTATAACGTTGGTGAGAAGGTTTTTCTCAGAGTAGCGCCTTGGAGAGGTGTGATTAGGTTCGGCAAAAGAGGGAAGCTAAGCCCAAGATATATCGGACCCTATGAGATCGTGGAGAGAGTTGGACCACTGGCTTATAGGTTGTCTTTACCCGATGAGTTATCACGCATTCATGACGTGTTTCATGTCTCTATGCTGAGGAGATATTGATCGGACCCTAGTCATATCGTGGCCCCAGTGGATGTTGAGGTAGCAGAGGACCTCAACTATACGGAAGTGCCGGAGCAGATTCTTGCTCGAGAAGTTCGGCAGTTGCGAAACCGTACCATTCCCATGGTAAAGGTCAAGCGGAGTAAGCATTCTGCTAATGAGTCCAAATGGAAAGTTGAAGAACAGAAGCGGCCCCAGTATCTGCATCTCTTCACAGCATAGGAATGAATTTTGAGGATGAAATTCTTTTAAAAGGGGTAGACTGTAACAGCCTGGGTAGACTGTAACAGCCTGGGTAAAATTTATATTTTTACCGGGACGGTAAAAGGCTTTGTATAGTAATTTACCTTATGAAATTAATCTTGGGTAATTATTTCAGGGTAAATTATGCATCGGATTCTGAAACCGACCCGTACCCCACGTTCCAGATTTTTCTGCGGATTTCACGGACCAGAGTTGGTATTTTTTGGGTCCAGGAATCTTAAGAAAAGTCAGGTTTAACCTCGAAAGAACGGACCAGAAATAAAATAAAGTGGGTCTTTTAGTTATTTGCTGGTCCGGACAATACCCGCTTGAGTGTGTGTAACACGTTTACACAATATTGGCTTCCTGCCACGTGAATCTTTTTCTTCACAGAGAAGCTGCACCCAACATTCTTCTCCTTCTCCAGTAAGGAAATTAGTTCTTCTTCCTTACGCGTTACATTTTCTTACTCTTACCTGATAAGGAAGATTTTCTTCCTCAGTACACCAAAGAGCTCCTGCCTTACAATCCTCTGCCAGTTTTTTTCTCTACAACTCAACCTCTGCAAACCGTGCCTTTGCTTCCTGCAAAACAAAAAAAATAATAAACAACAAACAAAACACACAACCAACCACTCCCTGCCACGTCACCCTACCATCATCTTCTCTTCTCCCTTCCCCGTGCCTACACCACCACCGACACCACCGAACCACCATAGCACCGCCCGCCACCTTCTTCTCCTTTCTCCTCTCTCCCTTTTCTCTTCCTCGCTTCTATCGTCGTCGTGCCCAGACCAGCAGTGCAGCCGGCCAGACGATACGACCCAGTTGCTTACCACCGTCCTGTGGAGACCAGTCGACGAGCTGCCAGACCTGACGAGCAGAGCCGCCCGGATCCATCGCCTCTCCCTCGTGACGCTCTGCCACAGCCACCACCGTCTCTTCCCCTCATGTTTCCTCTCCTCAGATCGCCTCCGTTTCCGTGCCGCCTCCTCCTTGACGAGCCGCCGCCCTGCGAGTTGGAGAAGATGCGGGTCGACCCAATTGTGACGGGTTTAACCCGGTTTCCATGTGAACTTGGGCTTGGGTTTGTAAGTCAAGGGCTGGGCTGAGACTACTCATGGCCTAGTCCGAGATAATTAAAAATAATAATAATAATAGGAATATATAATCTGGAAAAAAATATATATTATGGGTTATATATATTTTCTGGAAACTATAAGTATACAGTATACGGTTATATTTTGTGGAAATAAACGAAGTAATTACCTTGTTATAATACTTTCAAGGTAAGTATAACATGATTTATGTTGGCCCAAAATGGCTAAGAGGGGGGGTGAATTAGCCTTTTCTGATTAAAATCCGACTTGGCCTCTCTAATGCCAAACTGTTTATGTGTTTGAGATTTGTGTTTAAGAACTCTACTGAACAAACTAATTAGCACACAAGGAGGAAGGGTTAGAGATAATTGGACACACGATTTATAGTGGTTTACCATGCAGGACTACCTCCACTACTCAAGGAGCCTCCTTGAGATTTCTAAACCTTCACTAACCTTGGTTTTTCACGGGTTCAACCAAAAAACCTTTTAATACAAGTTTTTCCCTTAGGCTCAACTCAAACCTAAACACTCACCACAAAGCTCACCCAAGCTTTGCTTTTACACAATCACACAGAATAATACTGAAGCTATCACTAAATACAAGTACTTTGCTTTTCCAAAAGATTGCTAAGTATGTGAACAAGGAAAAGGCTTCTCTCTCTCTCTTTGCTTCACTTGAGAACTGCAGGCTTTTGCTCTAACTCAGAATAAAAAATATGGCAGTTCTAAGTTTCTCCTTGAATCAGCATTCCTTTTTATAGAGGCAAGATGGATGGTGTCAATTCAAATTCAAACCGTTACATGTCCCTTTCATTCAAGCCTGTTTTGTCGTTAGAGGTGCCAGAGTGTCAACGGTCTTCTTCCCTGTTGTCACTTTCACGCTTTGGTCTGAATCATGCAATTCATCTAACAGGTCTGCTCATGCTTAGCCAAGTCCTAGGTTAGACCCAAAAGTTTGAATCAATCTGACTTGGGATCCGTTGTGATGTCTTTGATCAGGTTAGTCAGAATGCAGAGTTTGTAGAGTACTAGGATCTTTTAACTTTCCAGTAATAGGTTGGCTTGACACAAAGTCCAAAGAAAGTCAACTTTCATCAATCTCCTATCACTGTCAGATTTGTCATGGAAGCCGTCAAATCATCGACATTCCTTTTACCTGTTGTTGTTGTCATGCTTTGGCACGAGACACACCAGACTGCAGCTTTTTGTCATTGATATCATTGTTTAGCAAAGTCCTAGGTTGGTCCTAGGAAGTTAGATTTCAGCTGCCTTTTGGTCTGTTTAAGGTTGCTTTAATCAAAGAACTAATCTCCAGAAGTGGTTGGTACTAGGTTTGTTGACCAATCCCATTTTGGATTAAATAAACATGAGTGGCATGGGAGTTTGAACATAAAAGCGACACTTCATGGTCTACTAATCACCAAACCCAATTCCACTCACTCATCTTCCAAGACTAATTGTGATGTTTGATCAACGGATTGGCATTCATTATGTGAACTACAATTCTTGGTTCGACTCAACACATGCTACACATAGGTTTGTCATAATCAAAACCTAGTTAGCTTTGTTTAACATATAATATAATGGAATAATCATTAGTATAATTAATTGTACTTAAAAACATATTATAACAATATGATCGATGTGGCCCATTAGTGCAACCATTATGGTAATAAACACAATTAATTAACCTTAATCATTTTCCTAATCAACATTCGATTCACATTCTCCCCCTTTTTGATGATGACAAACCTTAATCGAATGTGGAGATGTGAATGTAAGACATGTAGTATGTTCAATGCTCCCCCTCAACATATGCTCCCCCTAGGTAAAATATTTTTTCAATTTGTTTATCCTTCTAGAGAGTAAAGCATGTAAGGAGCAGAGTAAGTTTAAGACACATATTTTGGAAGCCATGTCGAAATACACAGATCCACATGTTCCCACAACCTAATTCTCTCCCCCTTTTGGCATCTTAAAAAGCATAAAAAGGGTAGAACCAAATGACATATTGGCACCGAAGATGCCACAACTAACAACAACAACAACAAATATTAAAAGCTAGAACCAAATAACAGCAACAGATAGACAGATTGGCACTGAGGATGCCAACACTAACAGCAAAGTACAAGCAGCAGATAACAAAAGTAAAGCATAAGGTGAGATCAAACTTGATGCAATATGAGTCTAGAGATGAAAATACATGATCCTAATTGGGCATTTGATCAAAAGGAAGATTACTCAGCGGATTCATCATCATTAGCATTCTTATCGGAGGAGGAATCCGAGGCAGAGAACACACTAGCATTCGGACGAAAGTGGTTCACAAGTAAGTCCAATTGTGCCTTTCACATATCCATTAACTTAGTAACCATCCCAATCCTTTACATCCTTCACTTCCTCAGCTAATGCCTCAACTCTTGCATCCTTGGATGGTTATAGAACACACCTTGCTTAATCTTTTTGATACGCATGTGGAAGAGAGTTAAGATGCACATGATATCTTTGTATTGCAGCATGTGATAGAGAGTGATGTACGCATAATCAACTAAATTGTTGGCAAGCAAATACCCTAGAAGCCACATATCAAAAGTTCTCAAAGTGGTTTTGGTGGCCATGTCGAGGAGTGAGTACTCATGTGATGATGTACAACAAGAATCCGTGATTTGTTGATATATCCTCACACTTGCCAACCTTTCTAGCTTTACCAAACAACAGCCTTCTTTGCTCAAGAACACTAGGAGTATGTGGACTTATGCTGCCCAATCTAGTGTTATAATACTTCACATTTTTAGCTTTCCGTTTAGGCAGTTTGAGCAGATTCCTAAGCAATTCGGCATCGACAAAGACAAATTGTCCATGAATCAAACTATAAACACTAGTGGTGTGACCATCATTATCAGCCTTTGGCATCATGTTGGTGATAAAATCCTAAATCAATCTCTTATAGCCAGGAGTACTAATGGTTCCAAAATTCACCGACTGTGTGGAATTATCCTCATACCCTTTCAATACTTATTGCAGCAGAGTTGAGGGAGCAAGAACTTCAACCATACTTCTTCTCCTTTTATCAATATTCTTTTCGGTTTGGAGTAGGAAGGCTTTTGTATTTTGAGCTCTGATGGTTGGGTTAAGAGAGGATTTTGGGTTGAGGATCAGTTGAGGGTTTCACCCGAAGTCTTACTGTCTTTCCTTATGGTGTTTTTGAATTATCAGTCACTTTTCCCATATTAATGACTAATTAATGGGAATATGGTAGTTACTTTAAATGAGTGGAATTTAAAATTAGTAACTGTAGGTTAGTGAGAATAAGTAGAGAAAGTGGGTTAAGTGTAATAACTAGAGGTTTAGAATCTGGATAATGATAGAAAAATCCGGTGGATGATAAAGAGTTGCCCTAGGTCCACCTTTCTAAGATCCATGTCCTCCAACTTTTCTCTTCATCTCCCCATATTTTCTTCAACCTAGATTTCTTCTTCCTTCTGCTCAGCTTTTCACACTTTCCCACAAAAATTTAACAGCTAGTTTCCTTCCAACCGAATCCACATTTTCTTCAAATCAAATTTTTACTTTTTCCAAAAAAAAAAAAACACAGCACATGCTTATTTTCACCCAATACTTTCTGTCATGCCAATGCACTCTCTTTTTCCTTCCTCTTTGAGGAATACTCGATTGATGATCATGTGAGCCTTCTCTTTAACTTATCATATCAGCCCATATATAATACTTAGTGATGCGTGTGTGTGTGATGCACGATTCAGTAAAAATTAAGGAAAGACATCACTTGGTGCTTTAATCGATTTGAGGAGGATTGCACATGCCTAGCTCCAACGGAATCATGTTGAGCTGGTTCTCCTTCAAGGACTTTCTAAATATATCTACCAATTGACTCTTGGTCTTGACAAAATCAAGTATTATATCCTTCTAAAGCATATAATCTCAAAAAATGATGCCTAATTTCAAATTGTTTAGCTCATGAATATTAAACCGAATTTATAGTGAGGTTTATGGCACTTGAACAATCACACATAATTAGCATATTGTTATGAGTCAAAACATAATCAAGCTTATGAACCAAGAGATTGACAAAAAATTGACAAGTACCATTGGTGCTTTTTTGATCAAGAATGCATCTAACAAAGTTAGCACTAGAGTACCAATTAATTCAAACACATCAGTTCTAGGATACCAAAGTCCTAAGTATGAAGTTCCTTTTAAGTATTTAAAGATTCATTTAATAGCACACAAATGGGACTCCTTAGGACATACTTGGAATCTAGCACATAGACAAACATTGAACATAATATCAGGTCTAGTAGCAGTGAGGTAAAGAAGACTTCCAATCATACTTATATAGGTCTTTATGTCCACATCCTTACCTTGCTCGTCTTTGTCTAGTTTAGTTGATGTGCTCATTAGAGTGGGACTCGTTTTGGCACCATTCATGCCAAATCGTTTGAGTAACTCCTTGGTGTACTTTGCTTGACTTATGAATATTCTATCACATTGTTGCTTGACTTGGAATTCGAGAAAGAATGTTAATTCTCCCATCATGCTCATCTCGAATTCACTGTGCATCAGCTTTTCAAATTTTGTCATACCAAGCCCTTGGTGCTTGCTTCAAGTCATATAGTACCTTTTTCAACTTGAACACATAGCCGGAGTGCTCAAAGTCCTCAAATCCGGGAGGTTGCTTAACACACACTTCTTTCATGATGAATCCATTTATGATGGCACTCTTCACATCTATTTGGTAGAGCTTGAATCCCTTGTGAGAAGCAAATGCCAAGAGCATTCGAATTGACTCAATTCTTGCCATGGAAGCAAATATCTCATCAAAGTCAATTTCTTCTTCTTGATTGTACCCTTGAGCAAGAAGTCTTGCTTTATTTCTTGTCACATTTTCAGCCTCATCTAATTTGTTCCTAAATACCCATTTGGTTACACTTAATGGATAATTGGTGGGTCTAGGAACTAATTCCCAAACATCACTTTTCTCAAATTGATTGAGTTTTTCTTGCATAGCTATCACCTAGTTTTCATCAATGATAGCATCATTGATGTTTTGGGGCTCAATGTGTGATTGAAAAACCTGATGGGAATTCAGATTTGTGCAAGGAGGATCTTGTAATTACTCCCTTAGATAGATCACCAATAATGTCACTGATTGAAAGCCTTTTTGGCACTTTCAATGCCGAAGTGTCATGAACAGCAGAAGGTGCAGACTGTGAATAGGCTTCATTTAGAATTGCATCAACAATTGGCAATTCCTCTTCCTTTTTAGTCTCAACAGAATTTTCAAGAGTATTAACAAAAATATCCCCTGGTTGTTGATTCTTACTAAACACATTCTCAACATCAACATCATTGTTAGTTGACTCAAGTTCAAATACAACATGTATTGATTTCTCAACAATAAGAGTTTTTTATTGCAAACCCTATATGCTTTACTCCTAGTTGAGTATTCTAGAAACACAGCATCGTCAGATTTAGAATCAAACTTTCCTAGTGAATTTTTGGTGTTTAATATGAAGCATTTTGATCCAAAAACTTTGAAGTAACTTATGTTTGATTTTCTATCATGTCAAAGCTCATATAGTGTCTTCTCAAGTTGTGATCTAATAGTTACCCGATTCAAAATATAGCAAGCAGTGTTTACGACTTTAGCCTAGAAATAAGTTGGCAAAGATTGTTAATTAAGCATTGTTCTAGCAAACTCTTGCAAACTTCGGTTCTTCCTCTGTACTACCCCATTTTGTTGAGGAGTTCAAGGAGCCGAAAAATGTATGTTCAATGCTATGTTCTTCATAAAAATTATTAAAGACAAGGTTATCAAATTCACTACCATGATTACTCCTAATCTTTGTATTTTGTAACCTTTTTTATTTTGAAGTTTCCTTGTTAGGGCTCCAAACTCATAAAGGGCATGATCCTTTTGTGATAGAAAGGTAACCCATGTAGAGAGAGTATATTCATCAATAATAACAAAAGTGTAACACTTACCTCCCAAACTTACCACTCCAATAGGTTCAAAGAGGTCAAGATGTAGAAGCTTAAGAAGTTTAGTAGTAGAGATGAACTTTTTGGGTTTCAAGGAGCTTTTGGATTGATTTCCATATTGGCATGCTTGACATACCTTTTCTTTTTGAAACTTCATTGAAGGGAGTCCTCTTACATGCTCATTTTTAGTAATTTTGACATGAGTTCTATGCGAGTTTGACTCAACCTTCTATGTCGTAACTCAGGAGTTTCTGTGCTTAACATTAAAATACTTGTTCACAGGATTAACAACATAATATATATTAATGAAATATAGATTTCCTAGCCTTTTTCCCATGAAGATTATGTTGTTATTCTCAAAGGCTAGTTACCGACCATCTATTTGCTTCAAAGGTAACATTGTAACCACAATTACAAAATTATCTTATACTCAAGAGATTGAACTTCAAATTATCAACTAATAGCATATGTTTAATCATAAGATTCTTACCAACATTACCTATACCCAGAACTTTGCCTTTCAATTTGGCACCAAAGACGCCAGATCGTCGGCCTATTGAGTAGAGGGTTGTGAACATACATGGGTCTCTGGTCATGTGTCTTGAGCATCCACTATCGAGTATCTATTGATCCCTCTTTTCCTGCAGAATAATTAGGTTTTCGGTACCCACACAAGCTTGGGTCCTTGGAGGTTAGTTTTGGTACCTTTAGGTACCCACATGAACTTAATTGGACAATGTTTCTTAGTAAATATGTAATTCTTTATACCATGTCCAATCCTGCTGCAAAAGTGACAAGTAATATGATTATGATGTTTCTCACTAGACTCAACAAATATATTTCTATGTGATTCAGTTCTTCTAGGATGATGGTGAACATGGTTATGAGATTTCTTAAGCTTAAACACATTGTGAGTAGCACCAAAACTTATCTTTTGTAAAGTGTAACACATTGTGAGTAGCACCAAGACATATCTTTTGTAAAGTGTGTCTTTGTTGTCCAAGAATCATATCAAGCCCTTTACTTCTACATTCAAATTTTGTTAGCATATCACTTAGGTGTTTTACAAGCTTTGTTAGTTTACTGTTTTCTTCTAGTATCTTATCATGTTGCTCTTTATTTGCAACCATTTTCTTCTCTAGTTCACTATATGCACTTGTCAGAGCTTCCTGACTCGTTTTGGCATCAACGATGCCACATCTGCAGGTTATCAATTCTCTTCTAGTTTTTCACAATTTGCTTGTCGATGTAACTTTTCTAACTCTAAAGCTTCTATTTTCCTTTTAATCTGTGTGTTTTCTTTTGTCATTTTCTTGAAACTCGTAAATAACTCATTATATGCATCTTGTATATCATCATAATCACATTCAGAGGAGTCAGAATCACTTACCTCATTGTCGTCTCTAGCCATGAGGCATATGTTGGCAACTTCTTCTACATCTGAATAACTTTCAGAGTCTAAGTTCTGAGTGAACTCATGAGCTACACATAAGAGACTCCACATTTCAAGCAATGTGTTACATGAGCGAACTCTTTTAAATTCGGTTTGGCTGTTGCCACAAAGAAGAGCAATCTTGGCTTGTCCATCTAGCTTTGCCTTCTTCATTTCTTCTTCACTCCAGTATTTCACATCTTTTGTTGGACGTGTGTAAGGTGTGCTCACAATTTGCCACATCTCTAAATCCTTTCCTTCAAGGAAAGTCTTCATGCGGAATTTCCAATGGTCAAAGTTTGACCCATTGAAGTATGGAGCATTGTTGATGTTGTTTCCCTCGAATGCCATGTTCTTTTTCTCCTGGAGGTTAATCCAATCAACAGAGATCCTTGCTCCGCTACCAATTGTTGGCCAAAAATGGCTAAGAGGGGGGGTGAATTAGCCTTTTCTGATTAAATCCTGATTTGGCCTCTCTAATGCCAAACTGCTTATGTGTTTGAGATTTGTGTTTAAGAACTCTAATGAATAAACTAATTAGCACACAAGGAGGAAGGGTTAGAGATAATTGGACACACGATTTATAGTGGTTCGCCACGCAGGACTACCTCCACTATTCAAGGATCCCCCTTGAGATTTCTAAACCTTCACTAACCTTGGTTTTTCACGGGTTCAACCAAAAAACCTTTTAATACAAGTTTTTCCCTTAGGCTCAACTCAAACCTAAACACTCACCACAAAGCTCACCCAAGCTTTTCTTTTACACAATCACACTAATAATATAGAAGCTATCACTAAGTACAAGTACTTTGCTTTTCCAAAAGATTGCTAAGTATATGAACAAGGAAAAGGCTTCTCTTTCTCTCTTTGCTTCACTTGAGAATTGCAGGCTTTTGCTCTAACTCAGAATATGAATATGGCAGTTCTAAGTTTCTCCTTGAATCAACATTCCTTTTTATAGAGGCAAGATGGATGGTGTCAATTCAAATTCAAACCGTTACATGTCCCTTTCATTCCAGCCCGTTTTGTCGTTAGAGGCGCCAGATTGTTAACGGTCTTCTTCCCTGTTGTCACTTTCACGCTTTGGTCTGAATCATGCCATTCATCTGACAGGTCTGCTCATGCTTAGCCAGGTCCTAGGTTAGACCCAAAAGTTTGAATCAATCTGACTTGGGATCCACTGTGATGTCTTTGATCAGGTTAGTCAGAATGCAGAGTTTGAAGAGTACTAGGATCTTTTGACTTTCCAGTAATAGGTTGGCTTGACACAAAGACCAAAGAAAGTCACCTTTCATCAGTCTCCTATCACTGTCTGATTTGTCATGGAAGGCGCCAAATCATCAACGTTCCTTTTACCTGTTGTCGTTGTCACGCTTTGGCACGAGACACACCAGACTGCAGCTTTTTGTCATTGATATCATTGTTTAGCATAGTCCTAGGTTGGTCCTAAGAAGTTTGAATTCAGCTGCCTTTTGGTCTTTTTAAGGTTGCTTTAATCACACAACCAATCTCTAGAAGTGGTAGGTACTAGGTTTGTTGACCAATCCCATTTAGGATCAAACAAACATGAGTGGCATGGGAGTTTGAACATGAAAGCGACACTTCACGATCCACTAATCACCAAACCCAATTCCACTCACTCATCTTCCAAGACTAATTGTGATGTTTGATCAACGGATTGGCATTCATCATGTGAACTGCAATTCTTGGTTTGTCATAATCAAAACCTAGTTAGCTTTGTTTAACATATAATATGATGAAATAATCATTAGTATAATTAATTGCACTTAAAAACATATTATAACAATATGATCAATGTGGCTCATTAATGCAAACATTATGGTAATAAACTCAATTAATTAACCTTAATCATTTTCCTAATCAACATTCGATTCACAATTTAAACATTTCTAAATTATAATAAATACTCTTAAGGATATATACTATGGAAATGTTTTTCCGGAAAATATATATATATACGTGACTAGTTTCTAGAAAGATTATTTTATGATATTATTACTTTTGGGGGTTTTCAGGTTTTTTGAGCCCCTATGTTTAGTGGTTTGGCCAATTTGGTACCCCGACATTTTTTTTGGCCGGGCATATACCCCGAGATTGCATGGGCAGGCCAAACGTATACCCTTGGTCAGGCACCTGCTGACGTGGAGGCTGCCCGGGGTATTTGCGCTTGTTACTGTAGCAAAACGACGTCGATTTAGAGGAATGGCTTTGAGTGAAGTGGGCCCCACTAAGCCACCTGTGTCCGACGTGGCATGAAACGACGTCGTTTTCTCACTTAAAACGACGTCGTTTTGCTACAGTAACACGCGCAAATACCCAGGCAGCCTCCACGTCAGCAGGTGCCTGATCAGGGGTATACGTTTGGCCTGCCCATGCAATCTCGGGGTATATGCCCGGCCAAAAAAAATGTCGGGGTACCAAATTGGCCAAACCACTAAACACGGGAGCCCAAAAAACCCAAAAACCCTTACTTTTGGAAAAGAATATAGGTGATAGTAATAATTATTTTTATCAAATATTTTGGAAAAGGTATTATCAAAGTATAATGCCGAAATAATAACCGGGTATATGTATAGTATATTTTTGGCACTCGAAATTAAATGGTAAATGATAGTGATAACATGACCCGAGGCGATAAACGAGTGGGCATAGTGTTTAATTCTACGACTTACAGTATTAGTTATCATTTGCATATCATTGCTGTGCATCTTATGTGTACGCATTTTATTATTTAATATAGGAGCTGTTAACGAGCAGTATTCCTCAGGAACCAGAGCCGGGACCTTTTGGACTTTCAGGAGTAAGAAAACTGACTAAGGTGAGGATGGATAACCTTTGATATGTTGCACATAGTACTGTTGTGTTTTCTGTTAATTAATTTGTTTGATTGAACCGCTGAGTTGGTTGAGTTGGCTTCTTGTCATTGTTGTTGTTGTTGATCTATTAACTGTGGATAACTTGAGATAATTGGATAATTGGAAGTTGTGTTGACGACTTAATTGTCACTTGGAAAGTAGTGGTACGACTCGATGGTTAGAGACTGTTTTGTGGTGGCCATGATCTGGGTTCTTGTTATAAGCATGTCTATGCTTGGGATGTCTATCCCGTGATTATATATTGGGATGTCTATCCCTGGGTTCTATTTTGGGATGTCTATCCTTGGGTTCTCTTTTGATCTGGCACGCGGAATACGTTAATAACCAGGTACGACCCTAGCTTGTCTAGTGACGGGGCCCGAAGATAAAAATTAGAAATTATATAATGTCTTTTAGCCTTGGCTCAGTCATGTATCGAATGAATCCTTGTTTTGTCTTTTGCTAGTGTTTTTCTTTCTTGGTATTATGTTTGCCTGCATATTACTGTTTATCGATGATTGTACATTTTAGTACCGGTGAGCACTTCGGACTCACCCCTCGCCAGCGTGGTTTCATCACGTAGGATGAGTTACTCATAGCACAGGTACGTGGTTCGGCCAGCTGCTGTTTCTACTCCACCAGACCCCGGATCCATACCTCCGCTACATCTCATTCTGAAAATTCCGCTGCTGTATTATCATATGCCTTTGTAGCTGCTATATGTGTGTTATCTTATGTCTTGAGGCTATGTGTGTCACTCTGCCTCTGTTGCTGTGTTATATACTTTCTGTTGATGTTGGATTGGAGTGTGTTGCTGTAATAATGGTCCCCAGGATCGGGTGACAGATGTTGTCTTTGAGTTTGCTTGTACTGTATTTTGTACACATGTACTGTCTGCTGTTGTTATAAGAATAGTTCTGGCATGTGTTTACTATGCTTGGTAAATACGGGTCGGGGCGTTTTATTATCTCAATAAACAAAGAAAATCAGAGGATGCAAAATGGAAAAAAAAATTGTGGGAGATTTTACAAAAACCCCGCAACTCCTAAAATTTAGCCTCTTCTCCTATGGCTTGTTGTGTCTTATATAAGTGTGGCTTAAAGCCACTGGGGATTAGCTTCTTTGACTTAGAGATGTAGTCAGATTTATTTAGATTTCAAAAATTTTAAATAACATTAATGTTTTTTTGGAGTGATAAGGGAGTTTTTAAAAGTTAAAATGACTTTCTTTTTAATATCGTGCTTATTTAAAAAGATTTATAAAAATAATATTTAGTTGAAAAAAATTATTTAAAAAATTCATTTTTTTCTCAAATAATTTTTTTCAACTAAATTTTTAAATCGGATTAAAAAAATATTAGAAAAAAATAATGTGAAAAAATGTAAAATTATGGATGGAGGGGGTTAAATCTTATAAAAACAAAGTTTGAGTTACCTCCATCCTATGTTTTTTAGTTTTGGTGGTTAAAACTTTAATTAAGGTGGTTAAATCTTAGGAAAACAAAGTTTGAGGTACCTGTATCTCGATTTTTTTAGTTTAGGTGGTTAAATCCGTTTGACCAAAAGTTCAGGCGGTAAAAAAGCATTTAACCCTACCAAAAACTAGTTGGAAGCTGATGATCTACAATTCAGCCAGGGCATTAACTGCTCTGTTGGCTTGTCTACTAATGTTAACCTTCTGACGAAGACACAAGATGATTAGTATTGATTTAACTGGTTAATTAGAAACTACAAGAAGTGATATAGTTTGCTTTTTCATGTTCGATAAGTCTAGGTTTTCTCATCACCACAAGTCCAATTTTCATTTCCAACTTTTCTGTTGCTCCTGTTCTCCACCTTGATGCTCATGGTTTGGGATTTCTGGGTCATGAATTCCAAATAATGATTTCTTTATAATTAATTTCTTTCTTTTTTCCTATGAAATAAACATGGGCTTAAATCAATTTTCATTTTTGCTGCTTCGAGTGAATTTTGATCCAATTCATGAAATAACATGCTTCCATTTGTATAAAATAACATCCAATTAATTTTGAAATAACATCAATTTTACACTCTAAATATTTTATAAAGTGTTTGATATCCTTGTTAAAATAATGATTAAACTACACAATTTTTTTTGATGAGTTAATCATTAGGGGGAAGCTACAATTACGTTTTACCACTCCGTAGAAAGCAATTTATAATAAAATAAATTATAAAAACCATGTCCAAAAGTTTTGAAACTTAAATCATTAATTTAGTTGTCCTGGTAGCAAGGTTTTGAAAACCGGACCGGACATTGAACCGACAAAGGGAATGTATAAGGAAACTAGGGTCCGACTGGGGTTCGACCAGGGTTCAACCGTTTTGTAAAATTTTAAACTATGTATACTTTTTATGCTAAAAAAATCCAAACTAAAATAAGTTTTAATATATATTAAACTTTATGTAAAAGAAACATTAACTTCTAATAGCCTAGTTGGTTGGAGGTAAAAGATTTGAAGGAGAGGTCAAAGGTTCAAGTCTTAATTTAAACAATAATAGCCTAGTTGGTTTGTTTTAACCGGTCGGTCCGGTCCGATTTTGATAACCTTGCTTGGTGGAAGAAAACAATAATTGCTATCCAAACCATACTATATATAAACGCCTAAAAATAGTTTTAGATGTCAAGTCCTAGAATACTCTATAACACAAAAGAAACCACAATGACTATTTAATTTTATTATATGTAATAGATTTTGTGCCATTTTGTAATTATTCTAAAAATCCAATATTTTCTAGAAAATTTAACTCCTCAAAGTTGCCATATATTTTACTTTTAAAAGAGCTTTCATCTTTCATGATTATCTATTACATAATTTATATTATCATCAAGATTTAATTAATTCACAACATTGCTATTCCTTACATAATTTAGTTATTATTAAAATTTAATTAATGTTGCTCGGGCAATTATCTAGTATATATATATATTATATATATAGATGGTAAAGCGAAGTCCACATGCCATGTGTCATGTCCCGGAGGCTTCATCTGAAGGAAGATGGACAAAATTGGCATGGATTCAGGGGCAAAATCTCCACAACATTTGAGAAATCAATAAAAAAATAAAGGACACACAAAAAAATGGTTTTGTACCCAAAGATTTTCTACCGTCGAAAAAGAAGTTCAAGAGGCCTATGCACCTCAGTTTGCGAGTGAAATGGAGTCATTTCTTAAAGCTAGAGCATAAGAGCTCAAGTGGGGAGGGTTACGTTTATGTCTCTCCTTTTAGTAAGCGTACAAGAGGGAGCAAATCGTTCCAAAATCCACCATAAGCGCAATTATAAAGCTCCAGGGTTCTTGTCATATGGATTTTGCCAGCATGTTAAGGATTAAAATTTAGTCTTATATATTTCCATGGCACAACATAGTAACTGCTGTTAGAATAATTACTTTGTGCCTCAGATATCTTCATAAATTATTAGACAATCAAGAACAATAATCAGGTATAGCAAGACGTACCTGAATTCATGATGAACAACCACGATGACTTATGAGGATTGGGAGCTTCCAAGATTTGGTTCTAACGCCTTGTATGTTTTTCTGTGATGGGACAGAGAAAACTGACGTAGGAATAATCTCGGGGACCACAACCCTATGTTATATCTTTTATATACTAGGTCAATTAGGGTTCCCATAAAACTCTAATTACTAGTATTAGGTTTCTACACATAAAAGCTCATACCACCATAGATGTCTCCAGAGCCCAAAATAGATCACTTAATGGCCCCATAAAATTAGACAGTCCATAATATAATTGTATTTAATAATATAAGCCTAAATATTAAATAATTCCAACAATCTCCCACTTGGGCTATATTATTCTTGAGACAATTATACTCCAAAGTGTGCACAAAAGTAACTGCCTTTCTTGAAATATCTCCTTAAACAATCTGGTCCATCTACTACATTAGCATGAGATCTAAGCGGCCTTCGTTACATTTTATGCGTAACTGGACCCATCAATGGTCACCATACTAACATATTCAATGACATATAATGTTAGTATGGTGACCATTGATGGGTAGTATGGTGACCATTGATGGGTAATTAGAGTTTGGGTTTTTTGGGCTCCCGTGGTGGAGACCATTGATGGGTAGTCTCGCTATATCCAAATGCATACATACTTGAGTATACATAAGACCTTTAACTATAGATGCATAATAAATTTTGCATCTTATACTCGGGGCATTAATTGAGACTAAACTTGTCTCCTTTATAATAGGGGTATTTCCTGGTTCATAATCCTTTATTTCAAATTTGCTAAGAACCTTAACGAGATAACTCTTTTGTGACAATTCAAGAATACCTTAAGAATAATCTCAACGTATCTGAATTCCTAAGACAAAAGAGGCGACACCAAGATCTTTTGTTTGTAAAAGTATTAGAAACTTCTTGGTTAGTACCTTATGCATATCTCACTATTAGCAAATGATATGTCGTTGACATATTAAACCAGGAAACTAGTTTTACTCCCACTGAACTTATGGTATACAAAATTTTTGCCTATATCTATCTCAAAACCGAATGAGATCATTATTAGACAAAAATAGTAATTCCAATGACTGGAAGCTTGTTTAAGCTTATAGATGGATTCTATTAATTTGCAAACCATTTTCTTTGAGTCTACCGACACAAGTTCTATGGTTGCACCATATAAATTGTCTCTTCAATATCACAATTGAGAAACACAATCTTTATATCCATCTAATGCTTAACGATAAAATGAGCCATAAGTACCATTATTATCTTGAAAGAGTCTTTCCTTGAAACCGGAGAGAAAGACTCTTTAGAACAAATGCCACCCTTTTGAGTACAATCCTTTATGACAAGACGAGTCTTATATCTTTCAAAATTACCCTTTGAGTCCTTTTGGTGTCAAATAACTATTTGTGACCAATCGGTTTCTCACCTTCAAGCAATTTATCAAGATCCTAAATATCTTTGTCTTTCATAGACTTAATCTCATCATTGACGGCATTATTCCACTTTTGAGGATAAGAACTCTTTATGACTTGATAGAAGCTGATAAAATCATCTTCCATCAATCCTACATCATCCTTATGTTCTTAGGAAAAGACAATATAATCATCCGAATTTTCACTTCTCCTTTCTCAAGTGGAATTCTTTAGCGGCACTTGTTCTTGAGGTTGTTGAGTTTGAACCTTATGAATGATTTCTGAATTTCAGAGAAAGACTCCAACAATGTTATCTTGAATAACATCAGTGATGGAAACCTGATCATTGTCTATAAAAAACCATAAGAAGAGAAATAAATTCCTCCTCAAAGACAATATTTTCCATCTTATCTTCCCCTCCAAACTCAATTTTCTCAAGAAATCTAGATTCCTATCACAAAATAACTGGATTGTGGGACAAAGAACTTGAAACCTCATAATTACTCAAAGTTACTTAGCAAAGTAGTAGCTACCTATCTTTAGATCCAAATTTTTTATGTTGGCCTAAATGACCTACCCTTAGTTGGATCACTCCAAATGAATAGATGCCTAATATTAGGCTTCTAGCTTGTCCATATTTCATGAGGAGTATTAGCTATTACTTTGACTATAACCTTACTGAGGATATAAGCTGCATCTTTAGTACTTTTCTTAGAGCAATATTGGTAAAATAGAATGATTAATGATACATCTTACCATGTCCTTAAGCATTTTATTGCATCTTTCAGCATTACCATTTATGCTTAATTTTATACAACATTGTGTATTGGAAACCATACACCTCTAAGAATCAAGAGAAAGGCTTTAGAAAATTTTCACTTTATTTATTATATCTATCATTGTGGCCACCAATAATAGATATAATAAATTAATTCCATATTAGTCAATTTCTGTTTTGTACCATGCCTTATTATGCAAGATTTCAATATATGAAGCTTTAAATAGGTTGTCATTTACAAATTGAGAACTAGTACCAATAGTATTTGAGTTTCTTAAAGACCAAGTTTATTATTTCTAAATAGACAAGAATAACCTAATTTGTCCAAAATTGAAATAAACCAAATTCCATCTAAAATACCAAATTTTTTATTTCTAAATGGACAAGAATAACTTGATTTGTCCACAACAGAAATAAACTAAATTTTGTATAAAAGACGGTACCAAAAGGTTTCTTTCAAATTCAAATAGAATTCAATTCTCATTAACCACCTAGAAAGCCTCAAAGCTTTAATTAAAATTGATTTATATGCCATTGCCCCACAAAGATATATCTTTCAACATCACTTGGCTTTTGGCGCATCAATAAGCCTTGCATGGATACACTTGTCTGAATAGTAAAACTAAAATCTATTCATAAAGTGTGTCTTGGTACATAAGTCAAATTGACTTCAAAATAAGATAAGTACCTTTCTCAACACGCCTAATGGCGCATAGATGAGATATTTTACTATTTCCATCCTTCTTGCAAAAGTAACAAGTAAATACCGAAACTTGTTGCTTTTGGACTTTCCGTCGTGGTATCCCAATTGCAGCTTTATTTCTTCTTTTTTTTTTCTTCAGTGGTCCTCAGAGGAATTTGCCAATCAAGTATTTTCTGGTTGCTCTTTTTAAATATATTATCTTCTTGCACATAATAATCTTATCAAGAAATCTAGATTTCTTATGAGTATTTAACTCAAATAAGATTCACCATAGAGTGCAAGAAGATATATAAATATCAAATATGAGCAAAACTTTAGAAGGCCCTAACTTTAATGCCTTTAAGATTAGAGAAAAATGAGACATCTTCATGTTGACTCTCTTATATTCCCTATCCTTTATGCCTGTAGAAACAAATTTTGAAACTAATAAATTTGTTTCAACCTTTATACTCTTGGCAAAGTACTTTTAAAGTTTCTCAACAAACTTTTAAACATTATCCTCAATAGACATATTGCCCCCTAAATGTTTCTGGAATTGCATGTCTTATAATCATGAGACTCATGCGATTATAACATTCCCACCTCTAAATATCCCGCTTAACCTTATGGGAAATTTTATCTGTATGAGGGGTAAATTAGTCTTTCCATAGCGCATAGCCTATATCTTATGCAATTAAGAACAATCATAATGTTCTCATCCAGATCTCAAAATTTGTGTTATTAGTATCATTAAGATTGATACTTACACAGCAAATAAGCAGAAAATGTAACTTAGTAGAGAATTAACATTCAGCCCACAATTCCTTAAACTACATGCAAAATATAGTAATTAAATTCAATCCGTGTGGTGGGCCCCAAACAAGATACCTAGCACAACATTGATATTTTACTCGTTGGACAGAAAATATCAACTTGTAAGTGGTACTCTCAATATAGTAATCAAATATTGATGATTAGACCTGTCAAATAATAAGCCTTTCGTTGGACCGACTTATTATTCACATGGCATACCGGATAATCAACATATATTTATTACCACCAGTATATATGCAATTTGGCCAAATAGCAATCCTCCGTTGGGCTGATTACTATTCGCATAAATAACATATACACGCATCTCATATTTAAAATAGATTAATCTACACAAGAGAGATTACGTTGGTAACATGTTGCTTCAATTAATCTACTAAAATACTCGACATCCCAAAATAATATAATACTGAATATTGAATTTAATTTCAAACATATGTTTTGCATGGAATAAAATATTTCTTAATTTTAGTCTTTCTAGACAAATTATAAAATAATCTGCAGGCAAGGATTAAACTGTAAATCTGTCATGTAGGGACCTGAGTGACAGAAACCATAATATGAGGACTATCGTGAAAATTACTGTAACCATCACCTCATAAAAATTGCATGCCGCATGTTCAAGCTGAACAGAAATTTATTAGAATCAAAAGTTTACAGTAATTTTCACACAAAGAACCCCATTATTACCGTAGGTGGCGTTATGTTTTGTGGAAAATTAGATAAAACAAATTGCAAGTCGAATGTAACTATATGACTTGCTACGATTAAAAACTACTTTAATTTCTCACAAAACCATGGCAGCCACAAACTGTTTGCATATGATAAGAATTGACAAACTAAAATTCACCGCATATTATAATATGCAAATAAAGGAAAACCTTTTATGTTTATCGATTCAACTGTAACAGCCCGAGTAAAATTTGGATTTTTACCGGGACTGTAGAAATTGTTTTACCGTGATTTACTGTTGAATTAATCTTGGGTAATTACTTCACGGTAAAACTGGAGTTGTTTTTCGAAACCGAGAGTTTTCCCGCGCTCGGGAGTATCTTCCTAACTAACCGAGCCTCGGTTTTCAGTTCCGAGACTTGGACGACATTCAGGAGGATTAATCAGATTTTCCGAGCCCAAGTTGTATTTTTGGACTCGGGACGGAATTTGTCGGAAAGACGGGAGTATTCCTGCGTCTACGAGATTCCGACGCGAGAATCCGGATCGGCCACATGAGGCTTGCCTGAGCCACTCTTCTTTCTCCTCTTTCCTTCCTCTTCCTCTTTCCCGGCTACATTTCTTCTCTTTACCGGGTTTTCCTTCAGCCGCGCGGGCCCCACCTCTCTTCTATCTTTCTTTCTTTCCCTTCCCTTCCTTTCTTTTCTCCTTTCTTTCTTTTCTTTCCCATTTTTTCTCCTTCCGCCGGCTGCCTTTCTTTTTTTTTTTTTTCCTTTCTCGTGACCAACCGGCCCCTCTCCTTTTTCTTCCATCTTTTCTTCTTTTCTCCCTATGTCTTTTTCCTCTCCTCTTCTTCTTTATTTCTTCTTTTCTCCTTCATGTTTTCTCCACACCTCTCCTGCAACCCTCCCCTTCCCTTGCTTTCTTCCTCTTCCCCTCACCACAAAACGCCGCCACCACGTCTGATGCCTCTCCCACTCTCCTCTTCTTTTTTTTCCTCTTTCCCCTTCCTCTCTCTTCTTTCCCTTTCTCCACCGAGCCACCACCAACCACCAGTGAACCACCGACCCGCCGCCTCATCTCCACCACCTGCTCCTCCTCTGCTGCAGCAGCCCAGCGATGACGCCACCACCACCCAAGACGAACTCAACACCGCCGTGCACAGGAGAACGAGTCTCTTCTTCTCCTTTCGCACAGCACCGACGCCGTGACCAGCGTCCTCTCGCTCTGTCGCAGCAACACGATCCGCCGCCGCTGCTGCCGCCTCTCCTCCGTCATCGCCGCCGCTGTGGATCGTCACCCCAAGTCGCGGCGCCGACTCGATCCTTCTCCTCTGTTTTCTTCTTCCTCTGCTGCCTCTGCAAATCGCCACCGATCTCCTTTCCTCTTACCTTGCTTTCCGGCCGCCGCACAGTGCCGTCGCACTGGTGAGCCCCTGGCCCGCTGTCTTCCTTTCTGCCCTTGTTTTTTTTAATTGTCTCTGGTTGTTGCTAATCATTCTTGTGGTTTTCGGTTTGGGTCCTGTGATTGATTGTAGTGGATGTGTCTTAGATGCGTGGTGGTGTTTCTGGGTTTTGTTTGGTGTTTGACGGTGGATGCGGGTTGTTTGTGTTGAATTGTTATGGCGTTGATGGCTTTGGGGACAAAGATGTTGGGTGTTGTTGTTGCCGTAGTGTGGAGGAATTAGGCTGAGTTGTTGCTGGGAGATCTATAGTAAATGAGGACTTTGGTTTTGGAGCTGCTGTGAACAGTAACACGCCGGAATCCGGCAAGTTCCCGTCCTCTCGAGACTTTTCCGACGAGGTCTCGGGTATCTTCCCACGAGACAGAACCGTTAACGAAATACCGTGGTAACTCCTTGGACCCGAATAACTCCTATGAGCTCGGGTTTGGGCTCGGTTGCACAACGGACTCGGAAACGGGTCGAACGTGCAGAGGCCCATGTTCCCGAGACACATGCTTTAGACAATTTAATAATGGACCCGATGGACATGTGAAATTACAAATGGTTAATGAATTAATTTGTAAATTTAAAACAATGGTTAATGAATTAATCTATAGATTAAAAAGAAAAGACACCATTTTGGAATTAATTATGAAGATATAAGTTAATACATAACCGGATGAAATTTATTCTATGATCAAAGTATGTTTTACCATCGGGTATGTTATTTATAAGTATTATTATTTCATATTGTTAAATAAAGTACGAAGTATTATATGGGCCGTAAATTGATCTACTTACAAATATAATTTCTGCCAGATAATTTGTACAACGTATCTATGTGTTTTCTTAACTTAAGTGACTAATGGGCCGGGATATCGGCTTGAACGTTCGGTTTTGGTTTTAATTTAAAATTAAGTATAATTAGAACATCGATAGGAAACTCGGTTTCGGATTTAATTTGAAATTAAGTATAAATGGTATAATGAATAAAGAGAATAATTTCATAATAAAGAAATTGGATATAAGACAAGCCGTATAACGATTTCTAAACCGGTATCATGCATAATCATTTTTTTGTGCATTATAAGTGATTATTGTGTTCCTATATGTACATATAGGGTATCGGGACTTGACCGGATAGCAATTTCAGAGATACATCAGGTGAGGATGGATAAACCTTGATATGTGCTCGTAATACTGTGTATGCTTTGTTGTTTGATTGAACCGTTGAAATGATCCTTGTTAGTTATTTGATTGCCATGAATGTTGTTGCTGTTGCTGGGCCGTGTGGATTGATCATGTGGATACTGTGAATAATGTTGTACTGTTAATTGTGTGTAATTAGTGATATGAAATTGCGGATTGGTTTAGCTTGAGAAGTAATCTGTGATGAATATGACTGCTGTGTTGTTGTTGTTGTTGATATTAGACTGGGTTATTGGATTTGTAATATTGTGTAGAGGATAATGATGAATTGGTCAATGTGGATAATTGGGAAAAGAATAATGAGTATTGGAAATGGAATTGGAATTGAATTGAGATGATGATATGATTGTCACGCGGAAAGTAGCGGTATGACCCGATGGTTTGAAAATTAGTTCTGGGATGCTATGGTCGGTTACTTGGTTGGTTACTTGATTTGGTTGGCATGTTGATGCCTGGGGTTGGGGTATACCAAATACCCAGTGGTTCGGATATACCGAATATCCGGTTGGCATGTTGATGCCTGTGGTTGGGGTATACCGAATACCCAGTGGTTTGGATATACCAAATATCCGGTTTTGGGGTTGTTGAACCCGGTATGATAAGAATGGTGTGGTTCTCTTTGACCTAGCATCCAGAATTAGTTAATAACCAGGTACGACCCTAGCTTGTCCAGTGACGGGGCCCGGAAGATAAAATTGGTAATAAAAACTAATAAGTAACCTTTGGGTCTTGGCTTTGATGTGATTTAGAGAGATTCCTTTGACATGTTGGTTGTGTTAGATTCCTTGATGTGTTGTTTGGTTTAGATTCCTCTGTCGTGTTGTGTGTGTAGTTTCATCTGTTTGATGGTTGTTTTACTTCGAAAGTATTATGGTTGAATATATCACTGTTTATCTTTCGTCGGTGAGCGTTTTGGACTCACCCCTCGCCTGCGGGGTTTCATCCCGTAGGATGAGTTGTTCGTAGTGCAGGAACGTACCGGGCAAGCTGATGCGTACCCTCGGACAGGACTCGGATCCATTAGTTGCATTGGGCTTTGCCTAGTTGTCATGTGAGTCATAGGTCTTCCGCTGTGCATATTGTTACGTTCTCTGCTGTGTATATGTTGTAATGGGCCATTGGGCCAGATAGTTATTGTTGTTCATGTCCCCGGGGTTCGGGTGACGAGTTTCTTGTTGGGCCGAAGGGCCGGTTTTCAGTTTTGTTATTGGGCCGTTGGCCAATTTATTGATTTATACACTGTTGTTTGGGCGTTATTGGGTTGGATTGTCACAGTTCCGGCACGTGTTTACTGTGTACGGTAAATACGGGTCGGGGCGCTTCATTTTGGTAGCGTAGCGGGCGTTAGGTCTTGTCGGGCAGTCTATGTGTGTTGTTGTCTTGTTTGCATAGTTCGCTCCAGTAGTTTAATATTTTACATCATTTAGTTAGTGCATTATGGATCCAGTCGAGGGACGCCAGCTGCCGCGGAACATACACATAAGAGGTAATGATGCCATAATATACGAAATTGCAAATATTATTAATAATACTGATATTTTGATACAAAGGGAAATATTAATATATTGATTGCAAACAGAAATATTACAATGATATTTTATAAAAAAAAAAGAAAAAGAAGAAATAGTACATTGATTTTTGATAATTTATAAAAAGAAAAATACATTTAACGGTTTGCAACGATGTTGACACGGAAGCTGTTTGCGTCACTGTTGACGTTGACCGTGACTCTGTCGCTCCAAGAGAACCACATGCCGCCTTTGTCTCTCTGGCCAGGAATCTCGAACCGGTTAGCTTGAGGGAATCGGAGTGGAATGAGACCGTGATCGTCTCGTGGTTGCCACTGCGTCTCCGTCAGAAGAACCATGTTCGGTTTATACTGGTTCTTCAAGTCCCTCAGGATGCGTGAGAATTCCTGTGCACGCCTTGCAACTCCTCTGCAGTTCCACACCAGTAGCCGTACCTTTGGCCAGGTTGTAGGTAGCCGAGTCATTCTGGGTATGCTCTGGGCTGTCATTGAGAGCTGGTAGTAAGCGCCTTGCTCCACAGTTTGGCAAGTGGACTCCAAGTTGAACTCTTGAAGTCTATCCGAGATGAAGAACATCACGGAGTTTGCTGAGCCGTAGTATGAAGTCCTCAGTGTCCCACGGTCCTCTAGGAAGAACACCTCTTCCATTGGAGTGACGAAGAACCGCGGCGAGTAGAGTTCGTCGACGAAAACTAGACGCGGCATTCTGCCGAGCTCGTTCGGTAGCTCTTCAGCGCATTCGTTGACCATGCTGCAAGCCAGTCGGTTCCTTCTGCCAAGATTGGCACCTTCGACGAAGAAGACGGATGAAGGAGCAGGCATTTTGTTTGGACGTGTGGGGGTTTTGTTTTGCGATCGTTGTGTGTTCTTTTGCCTTAGCGTTTTGTTTGCTTTTGATGCTTTCGATGAATTACACTTCACCGCTCCTTCTTTTATACTCTTACGGGGAGCGTAATTACCGTTTTTGATTTTCAAGATCTTGCCTTTTGAATTTTACCGTTGCTTTATTTAATGCTTTGTTACTTTACGCGTTTTCGGGCTACTAAGCCAGTGTTTTACAGCTCTTTTCTGACTCACGATTTCTTACGCCCTGGCTACCTTGGCGTTTCTTTTGATGGTGTGTCATTATTTTCTTGCATCTTTTATCACAAGCATCCGTGACCATTGAGGCTAGGCGGATGGGGCCGTATCTCCAGTAAGAGCGCATGTGCGACAAGCTCACAACTGTTAGGACATCGTGGAGAAGTACGAGCCTTGACAGACGTTTTGGCTTATGCGGAAATTGTGAACAAGTGGGTATCGTTTCTTTTGAGGGACACAGGACGTGCCCGTGATCATCGCCTTCCGAGTTAACGGTTATCTTTTTCACGAGGTTAACCGACGTCACCGTTAGTTGTACGATACGTTTCGTGATTCGAGGATGTTCACGTCCGATTCGAACACCGTTCATGGAAACATGTTTTGTTTTAATTTCTTTCTGTTTTGATTTTGTTAACTGAGTTTTAATTTTTGATCCCTTTATATTTGATTTTATAATCTTATGGTTGATTTTTAATCTACCTTGACATGTTTTGTTTTCCTATTTAACACAAGATTTCTTAACACAAGAAAATTTTGATTTAAAAAGGAAATTTATTTTATTTATTTCATAAAGGTGTTACAACAGAGAAGAAGTGCTCTAAGGAGCTACTTGCTTCTCCAGGTCTTTTACAAGCAGTTGAACGTTCCTTAAGTGCGGGAACAGCTCCGCGCACGCCAGTTCAATTTGTGCCACCGCCGAGCTGATCTTCCTCAGGGAGACATTCAGCTGCGTCAACTTCTGTTGCGGTGTGCTGCTTTCAGCTACTGCTTTGCCTTTCTTGTCCTCAGCTTTCTTGCCGGCACGTTTCTTTCATCGCTTTGGGGAGACCACCATGTGCTCCTCTAGGCCGATGATGTTGGTCTTAAACCGTTTCTTTGGAGGCTCTTCATCGGAGCTTGTCGGGAAAGCTGTGCCGCTGATGTAGCTGTTGTTCTCGGAGTCTGAGGTCGTTCGAGAACGAAGTGGAGAGTCCATGGCTGAGAGTGAATGTCTCAGCTGTGAGGTTTGGTATTTATAAGCGGATGAGATGTCGCTTAAGGGTATAAGCAGTATCTCATGTTGAGTTGGACACCTGGCAGAGTGTGCCAGAAGCTTAACGTGGTAGGACCCACGGATAAGACGGAATTTCGGGGACAAAATTCTTTTTAAGGTGGGTAGACTGTAACAGCCCGAGTAAAATTTGGATTTTTACCGGGACTGTAGAAATTGTTTTACCGTGATTTACTGTTGAATTAATCTTGGGTAATTAATTCACGGTAAAACAGGAGTTGTTTTTCGAAACCGAGAGTTTTCCCGCGCTCGGGAGTATCTCCCTAACTAACCGAGCCTCGGTTTTCAGTTCCGAGACTTGGACGACGTTCAGGAGGATTAATCGGATTTTTCGAGCCCAAGTTGTATTTTTGGACTCGGGACGGAATTTGTCGGAAAGACGGGAGTATTCCTGCGTCTACGAGATCCCGACGCGAGAATCCGGATCGGCCACATGAGGCTTGCCTGAGCCACTCTTCTTTCTCCTCTTTCCTTCCTCTTCCTCTTTCCCGGCTACATTTCTTCTCTTTCCCGGGTTTTCCTTCAGCCGCGCGGGCCCCACCTCTCTTCTATCTTTCTTTCTTTCCCTTCCCTTCCTTTCTTTTCTCATTTCTTTCATTTCTTTCCCATTTTTTCTCCTTCCGCCGGCTGCCTTTCTTTTTTTTTTTTTTTCCTTTCTCGTGACCAACCGGCCCCTCTCCTTTTTCTTCCATCTTTTCTTCTTTTCTCCCTATGTCTTTTTCCTCTCCTCTTCTTCTTTATTTCTTCTTTTCTCCTTCACGTTTTCTCCACACCTCTCCTGCAACCCTCCCCTTCCCTTGCTTTCTTCCTCTTCCCCTCACCACAAAACGCCGCCACCACGCCTGATGCCTCTCCTCCTCACCACTCTCCTCTTCTTTTTTTTTTCCTCTTTCCCCTTCCTCTCTCTTCTTTCCCTTTCTCCACCGAGCCACCACCAACCACCAGTGAACCACCGACCCGCCGCCTCATCTCCACCACCTGCTCCTCCTCTGCCGCAGCAGCCCAGCGATGACGCCACCACCACCCAAGACGAACTCAACACCGCCGTGCACAGGAGAACGAGTCTCTTCTTCTCCTTTCGCACAGCACCGACGCTGTGACCAACGTCCTCTCGCTCCGTCGCAGCAACACGATCCGCCGCCGCTGCCACCTCTCCTCCGTCATCGCCGCCGCTGTGGATCGTCACCCCAAGTCGCGGCGCCGACTCGATCCTTCTCCTCTGTTTTCTTCTTCCTCTGCCGCCTCTGAAAATCGCCACCGATCTCCTTTCCTCTTACCTTGCTTTCCGGCCGCCGCACAGTGCCGTCACACTGGTGAGCCCCTGGCCCGCTGTCTTCCTTTCTGCCCTTGTTTTTTTTAATTGTCTCTGGTTGTTGCTAATCATTCTTGTGGTTTTCGGTTTGGGTCCTGTGATTGATTGTAGTGGATGTGTCTTAGATGCGTGGTGGTGTTTCTGGGTTTTGTTTGGTGTTTGACGGTGGATGCGGGTTGTTTATGTTGAATTGTTCTGGCGTTGATGGCTTTTGGGACAAAGATGTTGGGTGTTGTTGTTGCCGTAGTGTGGAGGAATTAGGCTGAGTTGTTGCTGGGAGATCTATAGTAAATGAGGACTTTGGTTTTGGAGCTGCTGTGAACAGTAACACGCCGGAATGTGGCAAGTTCCGGTCCTCTCGGGACTTTTCCGGCGAGGTCTCGGGTATCTTCCCACGAAACAGAACCGTTAACGAAATACCGTGGTAACTCCTTGGACCCGAATAACTCCTATGAGCTCGGGTTTGGGCTCGGTTGCACAACGGACTCGGAAACGGGTCGAACGTGCAGAGGCCCATGTTCCCGAGACACATGCTTTAGACAATTTAATAATGGACCCGATGGACATGTGAAATTACAAATGGTTAATGAATTAATTTGTAAATTAAAATCAATGGTTAATGAATTAATCTATAGATTAAAAAGAAAAGACACCATTTTGGAATTAATTATGAAGATATAAGTTAATACATAACCGGATGAAATTTATTCTATGATCAAAGTATGTTTTACCATCGGGTATGTTATTTATAAGTATTATTATTTCATATTGTTAAATAAAGTACGAAGTATTATATGGGCCGTAAATTGATCTACTTACAAATATAATTTCTGCCAGATAATTTGTACAACGTATCTATGTATTTTCTTAACTTAAGTGACTAATGGGCCGGGATATCGGCTTGAACGTTCCGTTTTGGTTTTAATTTAAAATTAAGTATAATTAGAACATCGATAGGAAACTCGGTTTCGGATTTAATTTGAAATTAAGTATAAATGGTATAATGAATAAAGAGATTAATTTCATAATAAAGAAATTGGATATAAGACAAGCCGTATAACGATTTCTAAACCGGTATCATGCATAATCATTTTTTTGTGCATTATAAGTGATTATTGTGTTCCTATATGTACATATAGGGTATCGGGACTTGACCGGATAGCAATTTCAGAGATACATCAGGTGAGGATGGATAAACCTTGATATGTGCCCGTAATACTGTGTATGCTTTGTTGTTTGATTGAACCGTTGAAATGATCCTTGTTAGTTATTTGATTGCCATGAATGTTGTTGTTGTTGCTGGGCCGTGTGGATTGATCATGTGGATACTGTGAATAATGTTGTACTGTTAATTGTGTGTAATTAGTGATATGAAATTGCGGATTGGTTTAGCTTGAGAAGTAATCTGTGATGAATATGACTGCTGTGATGTTGTTGTTGTTGATGTTAGACTGGGTTATTGGATTTGTGATATTGTGTAGAGGATAATGATGAATTGGTCAATGTGGATAGTTGGGAAAAGAATAATGAGTATTGGAAATGGAATTGGAATTGAATTGAGATGATGATATGATTGTCACGTGGAAAGTAGCGGTACGACCCGATGGTTTGAAAATTAGTTCTGGGATGCTATGGTCGGTTACTTGGTTGGTTACTTGATTTGGTTGGCATGTTGATGCCTGGGGTTGGGGTATACCAAATACCCAGTGGTTCGGATATACCGAATATCCGGTTGGCATGTTGATGCCTGTGGTTGGGGTATACCGAATACCCAGTGGTTTGGATATACCAAATATCCGGTTTTGGGGTTGTTGAACCCGGTATGATAAGAATGGTGTGGTTCTCTTTGACCTAGCATCCAGAATTAGTTAATAACCAGGTACGACCCTAGCTTGTCCAGTGACGGGGCCCGGAAGATAAAATTGGTAATAAAAACTAATAAGTAATCTTTGGGTCTTGGCTTTGATGTGATTTAGTGAGATTCCTTTGACGTGTTGGTTGTGTTAGATTCCTTGATGTGTTGTTTGATTTAGATTCCTCTGTCGTGTTGTGTGTGTAGTTTCATCTGTTTGATGGTTGTTTTACTTCGAAAGTATTATGGTTGAATATATCACTGTTTATCTTTCGTCGGTGAGCGTTTCGGACTCACCCCTCGCCTGCGGGGTTTCATCCCGTAGGATGAGTTGTTCGTAGTGCAGGAACGTCCAGGGCAAGCTGATGCGTACCCTCGGACAGGACTCGGATCCATTAGTTGCATTGGGCTTTGCCTAGTTGTCATGTGAGTCATAGGTCTTCCGCTGTGCATATTGTTACGTTCTCTGCTGTGTATATGTTGTAATGGGCCATTGGGCTAGATAGTTATTGTTGTTGATGTCCCCGGGGTTCGGGTGACGAGTTTCTTGTTGGGCCGAAGGGCCGGTTTTCAGTTTTGTTATTGGGCCGTTGGCTAATTTATTGATCTATACACTGTTGTTTGGGCGTTATTGGGTTGAATTGTCACAGTTCCGGCCTTAAAAATCTTTATTTAAATTAATGTTTTTTAGAAAAAAATATTAATTTCTAAATATGCATTGAGAAAAAAATTAAATATGATCATCATCTCACCTAATCCCTCTATAATATTCCGGTCAACGAAATTGAACAAAATTAACTAAAATTAGAATAAAAAAATAAACTAAAACAATGAGAGAGACATATCTAATTCTAACTTACAAATTTTTTTTTAAAAAAAACAAATAGTGGAGGATACCAAGGGAAATTAAGATTTATTTATTTTAAAGGATTTTAAAAATAAAATTTGATTAAAGAAAAAAATAATTAAATAAATAAGTTGTGTGTGGACCCCACTACCACTTGTCAGCTCCATAGCTATCAACCTGCTGCAGCAGGTAAAAAGGACCACCTGACCCGATAAATCAAGAGTTGAGGGACGACATGAGTGAAAAAAAACGAAGAGGGACAATAAATGTGAAATCGATAAAGTGGAGGAACATAAAAAACTATTTACTCGATTTACAGATAATACCTAGAATATGTAAATCAAGAATCAAACAGAGATTGATTTGTCGAAACAAAAATAACCTTTGACAAAATTTGAATCAACCTTATTGAAATCTAATAATTTAATCAAGGAGGTTAGAATAATTACTTTGTGCCTCAAATATCGTGATAAATTATTAGACAATCAAGAATAATAATCAAGTATAGCAAGGCGTACCTGAATTCATGATGAACAATCATGATGAACAATCACAATGACTTGTGAGGATTGAGAGCTTCCAAGATTTGGTTTCAATGCCTTGTATGTTTTTTTGTGATGGAGCAGAGAAAACTGAATAAACTCGGGGACCACAACCCTATGTTATATCCTTTATATATATACTAAGTCAATTAGGATTCCCATAAAACTCTAATTACTAATATTGGGTTTCTACACATAAAAGCCCATACCATCATAGATGTCTCCAGAGCCCAAAATAGATCACTTAATGGCCCCATAAAATTAGACAGTCCATAATATAATTGTATTTAATAATATAAGCCTATAATATTAAATAATTCCAACAATGAGCTTACAAGAAAAAAGAACGTAACTTGTTTGAAAGGATTGATGGATGAAGCTATGGTGGATTCCTTAGTATACCGGTTTGCGTCAGAGACCTCAGGGGAGAAGGGCACTTCAAGATTCACATAATGGAGCAGTTTTCCTTGATGATAAGAGCTGCTCCGATGGGCTCATCAGAGAACAATTAGCTGCTTGTTCTGTTTGCTCTACTTGAGCGCATATGATATGAGTAGCTATATTCTGCTTTCGTTTCAGCCAGAAAAATAAAAAAAAAAAAAACAAAAAGAAAAACTAAAGTTCTCTTGTTAAGCTCTGTAACTTCTGAGAAACTTTTATTGTATTTCTTTCTCTTTAGTTTACTTTTTATGCGAGTGTGGAAATGTCAAGTGACATATATATATTATGTGGAACCCACGATAAAATATAAATTTTTGAAAATGTTTTTTTTCTCACATTCCAATACCGTTGTTAATCAATTAATTTGTAAAAAAGCTATATGAATTCCTGTTTCAAATCAGTGAATCACATTCAAATGACCATTGGGATCAAATATTTTGTTGCCTCTCAAAAGTGAATTCATATCCTCTGAAAGTGTGTTGTCCTTAGTGTGGTATTAATATGAAAGCCTCTAATTCTATCTAAAAAATATTATTAGAAGCCTATTATTTATTTGAGAAAACAGAAGCATTTTTTTATTTTGATACCAGTTGATGTTGATGGTGTGACTCAAAGATAATAGAAGGTATTAATATGTCAGCCTTGTATGCAGAGAAAAACATTAACAGCGTTCCTCTCGAGATGCAGCCATTATTTAAGCAATCAAAACCATTGTAACTATGTAACAAATTGGATTATGAAAAAAAAAAAAAAACAAAGGGAAAAAGGAATAGTGGCAAGACTAGACAAGTTTTCTACTTTTGATCGTCGTATTTTACTTCTTAGCAAATCCATGAAGCCATACACGCTACAGATCTCCTTTTCACTTGCTTTTACTTTTTCTTCAATCTTGCCTCCAAAATAGTATCCTTCTTGCTGGCAAAAGTCTCTTGATAGTCGACGCCAGGACACAACTGCAGTATTCATGTATAGCCATAAAAAATTTAAGGTATCCGTGTGAAAAGAAAACATGTATATTTGTGTTTCTCCAAGAACAAGCACGAGTATAAATAGATGAATCAATTCAAAGCAAATACGTCTAGAAATGTTATTCAAGTTGGCTTGATCTTTAACCTAGGAAAGATCAAAATTGTATCCTGAAGCAGAACCAATACCTCTGCAAATTACCTTCAAATGAGTTGCATAAAACACCAGTCTTTTTATTCCCTAAGAAGTACTTTTTTGGGATCAAGTTGTCCACTGCAGTAGCTAGAGGGAATAGCAGAGATCTCTTGCCTGCCTCTCCACTCTTCACCGGGTTTCAAAGTGATGGGATTTTCCACACAAGAAGCCTGAACACATAACATATGCTTGTATTCATCATCACCCAGATCTGGAATCATCTTTGCTTTCTTATCCCATGGGTTCCAAACCCCTGCAGAGAGGAACAATTTAAGTAAATCTTTCATGAAACTTTCACAATAGCCTCTTTATGATTTGTTAGAGCATAACAATTTGACGCCCTTCTCTATTTGCCCTGACTAATTCGAATTCGACCCAAGTTGATGATTATGGTGGGCGAGTCTCCTTACGAAAATTTTCCGCATAGAGAAGACTCAAACTCACACCTGCTTAAACGGAACCAGATTGCTTACCATTTGGACCAACTCACATTAGTATTTCTCTCCTATGTTGGCCACCAAATTACTCAATATCTCTCAGCTGCCATATTGTTTGCATGTACACATGAATGAAGAAGAAGATGGTTGAGAGTTTATAGCTTACCAGCATCAGGAAGTCCGTCTTTCCGCAATTCGAAAGTTCTCTTCCTTTCATGATCTAGTATTGCAATTTTAGTAGGTGTTTTGAGATATACTTGGTCCACCTTCAGCGTCAAAATAATACAAGACAAATTAACCAGAAGTATATATACACTTTGTGTGAATGGAAATAAAATGGTAATGGAAAGGTAATAACTTCTGCTTCAAATGTTATTGCATCCCCTTGTTCGGTGAACCGCTCTTTGTTCTTCAAGTTATCCAAATAATCCAGTGTTTCCAGACCTTCTACCCGTACTTCACTAGACAGATTCGAGATGGACTAAATCAATAAAAACTTAACATAGAATGAAGATAACAATATAGTTCTATAATAGTAAAATAATCAAACTAACTGACCTGATATCAGTAACATAGAAATAGTTGTGGAATGCAAATGTAAATGTAAATGGTTTTCCATCAGTGTTTGTGTTTCGGATGCGTGAGGTCAACATTAGATCTCCTCCAGGCCCCAAAGTTATTCTTAGACGAAACTCATATCTGCAAATAACCAATCCTCATTGAAAAAAGAATATGCAAACTCTTTGCTGGGACAAATACAAAGGTTCAATATTTCATTTGTTTCAAAGACTATGACTCAACTCAAACTCGAGACATTCACTCTTGAAGACGATCTCGGCATGACTTGAGCAATAGCTTTTTAGTTGAAACGTTCGATTGATGCTACATGATATTACAACGCATCCATTCTTCTATTAAACTAAACCACTTGAATACATGTGACAGAATAACAGGTATCAAGAGTTTAAAGATGTACCTGTGAGGCCAGATTTTTCCATCACCTTCTGAGTTTTTAAGTATTAAATCAACATAGGCCTTAGATACACTATTAGATGGAAAAGGGGGAGGATCATCGTCAATGACCCAAAATCTATTCCTTGCAAAACCATGTTGTTCAAGTGAACCGTGATTTCTGAACTGCATCCACCAAAGAAACTTTTTATTTCCTGTAGTAATTAATAACCTCGACTTATTCGATAGAACAAAAGCATGTCGGGATGAAACAAGTTAAGCACATACTTGTGGGAAGCAAAGAGGAATGCCGCCACGAATAGCCATTGGTGGCTTAAAAGTAGCCTGCACAAAAGCATAATTTGTTGACAACAGCCAAAGCAACACATGGTTCTATAGCGAATACAGCAAAAATGTGACCAAACCAATCACACTAAGCAAAGAAAAGGAAAGTATTTCCTACTCTGCAACTTTTTTTTGGTAAAAAAATAAAATTCATAATCACGCAGACGTACCTTACTACTAAGAAAAAGTAATTCCTCTCCAAGTGCATTTTTCCAGGATGTGACTTGGCCTCCGTACAAATATACCTGATAACATAAAGGAGGAGACAAAGTAAGAATCAAATGTGAATGCGCTCTCGCTAAATCTGCCACAAGATTTTCACCTAATCACATAGGCTTAGATCTAGATGATCAAATCAACAGATCCGATTCTTGAATCAAATAATATTGCATTCCAGACAACATCAAAACAAAAGCCATAAAAGAACAACAATTGGTTTGCAAAAAATACTGAAATGGGTGCAATCAAGTTTTCAAAAAGGATAAGAAACCAATCAAAATATGTGGAATTCATTCAAAGAACAAAATAAACGAAAGTGGAAAGTTGGGTTTTGCCAGTTATACCAAATTAATCGAAAGAGAGTATTAAAAGAAAGAAAAGAATACCTCGGCAGAGCAACCACGACCCTCTCGTAAGATCACCTTATCAAGGCCATTTATGCCTTTACAAAGCTCCACGTTCTTGGTCTGGCCAGGTATCATCATCCCTTTCCTAGCCATTTTTCTCACCCTTACATAAACTGATCCCAGAAAATCGAGAAGTTTCAATCTTTTAAGGATCTCAACAAAATGTGTATTTATTTATAGAGAGAGAGAGAAAGATAGAGATTAAGGCGTGGCAATGGATTTAATTAATGTCATTCTTACTCCCAGGAGATCCAAATAACCCGATTTTCATGTCCCCCGTTCGTGGTGCATGTACACGACTTCTCTGATGTGATGAAATACTCTCCAATGTGTCAAGCCAAACTATAACTTAATTGTTAATAAGACAACAAGTCACTAAATAAGTCCAAAAGAGAAGAGTTACTCCTGCTTTGCTTTTTATTTTTTAAATTCCCATGGGTATTCAGAAAATTTATTGGGCCATGTCTTGTCCGGTAGTTTTCCCTCACCTTCTCTGGCTATCGGGCTATGCTTGCCGCCAAAAATCGAATGGATTGGCCCAACCCTTTCCTGCGTATGCTGCTTCAGCGATTGCAGCTCCTGGTGTTGATCGCCGTGCATTACCTTCTCGGTGGATTTGTCACAACATAGGCTTTCTTCTTAACAAGAATTATTGTCGGCATGTCTCTAGTAGGAATTGAACTTATGAATTCGTCATAATGAGTTGAAATTGGGAGCCATCCGTCAAACTAAATTTTATCAACAAAAAAATCTAGCTCCAACTTGTCAACCCACCAATAGATGAAGTTCTTCCAGCACTTTCTGAATTCAGTAGAACCCTAGATCTCAAAGAGAATAATTCTCTTAACTGCATAAACCAGCCCATACATATTTTTTGCTTGTGGGTCAAAGAAAAGAGAGATGAGAATAATATAGTTTTTTTCCGTCAACTTATCCAATGAATAACTCCTGTGTAATTTATTATATATATGTAAAGCAAACCTCATTCTGTGGTGTAGATGCAATTCACCAAGGCAACAATAGAGGCTTGTCCATGCCAACGGGTCTAATCACAAGGTCACGTCCTAACAAGTTAAAAGCTGAACTTTAACTGTTCGTAGAAGTTTTGATTTCGCAAGAACTTCAAGAGAATAAGAAGATCATGCATGGAGAGGAACTTAAGGAAAGGTCTATTTATGTGCAGACATTAGTGGAGTTTGATATTGACCTAACTTAATTAAATAAAAAGAATGTTGACACTAGTAATTAGTGTTAAATATTTTATTTTATTTCTTTTGTTCAAGTCGGTTACTGTTCACGTGGTACTAACACTAACACTGTTCGCACATAATGTTCACATGCTACTCTAGCAAGTCATCTACTTATCAAGTAAGTTGCTTGTGGCGTTTAATTTAATTCCTTGCAATTTTCTATACTCTTTATTGCCTATTCCATGTTGTTTAGGAGATGAAGGGTTACTATTCTTTATCATTCAGTTGACTGAATTTGGAGTCGGAGACAATTATTGATTCAGAGGTTGTTCTAGTTTAGTCCTAGAATTGTTGTCGTATCATCTTTGGTAGCTAATAGTACCCAAATTTTGCTCGCACATTTTTTGTGTCATGGTCTTGCATTTTAGTCATGTCTAGTCGCCTTTTGTCGCATTTAGAGTCTATAAAAATTTAAAAATATCTTTTTGAGGTATGTTGGGGCTCATATTTAGTGTAAATTTGCATCAAAAGTGTCCGTGAGCTTCCTGGAATATTTTTGAAATTTTTCAAAAGATGGCCAGAAATAGTCTGAAGCCATGGATCAAACATGTTTGACCAGTGCATTTTGGTCATTTTACAAGTAATTTCGGAAAAAAAATTTAGTTGAAAACATTCCTCTAGGAATTACGTGCTTACCCATATTTTTTCGGAATTTTTCGGGTTAGGGAAGAACTCGGAATGAATTTTTGAGAAAAAAAAATCAAAAAATCGGGAGAATTTGGTCTATGACTAGGCTGGTCAGTGGGATGAAAAGGATACCATGTCATTGACCGACCGATCATCTAATCCCCAGCGGCGCCCGTTCTTGCCCCAAAAATGAGTTTTATGTCCGATTTTCGAGCTGTTTTTTTTTTTTACGATTATCTTTTCTAGGGGAATACGCATCTCCTGAAAAATTTTCGAAATTTTTCATGGCCCAAATGGACCCCGTTTTGATGTTTCAAACGTTTTGACCTGAAGCCATGCAAATTTTCAGTTTTTTGCAAAACTTAATTTCTATCCGCTTTCCGAACCGTTGTCTGCAACGATCATGCTTTTGACATAGAATTTTTGCAACGATCATATTTTTTTTTTTTTTTGCATTTTTGGAGAATTTTCCAAGGTCCGGGCGGGCTTCGTTTTAAATTTTTGGCGTTTTAGCCTGAAGCCTTGACTGATTTTCAAAATTTTATAGAAAATGCAATTCTCGTCCATTTCTCGAGCCATTTTTGCAAGATCATGAGATGGCACGGAGAGGAACGTCCAACAATTTTTTGGGAATTTTCTGAGGTCTCAGCGGGTCTCGTTCAGAATTTCCAAAATGCTATACCTGAAGCCATGGAACTGAAAATCAATCAAGTTGCATATGTGTTGCCTTGCCATGGCTCTAGCCTATAAATTGAGGGCTCCCCCCTCCCCCACTGATTTTTCCTTGCCCCGAGAGCCGCGCTTCCCAGTGCAAGTTTTTGCACTTTTCTATCTCCCCCTATCCCGCTCTAAGTCAATAATAAAGGGTTCAAATTTTTCGCCCTCTTCTACCTCTCTTGTCTCCCTAAAAGATCGGAGTTTGGGCACGCAATCGTCGTCTTTCCAAGCATCTTTTTGCGGGTTAGAGCTTGTTGGAACAAAATCCTTCTTCCTACATTGTGTGGTCATGGTGAAGTACAAAAGGTGGGGCACTGTGAATGCCGATAGTGAGAATATTAAAACTGCAGATGCTTCAAGACGTGCTGCTAATGCCACTTTCCATAAGAGAATATTTGCCAGCACCACTTTACCAAAGTCGGTATGCAGCGGTTTCTTGCAGATTTGCCTTAGAGATACAGTGAAGCCCCTGGTTGGAGACGTTTTGCATGTACAACAATAACCCTTGATCACCTTCCAAACATTGGCAGAATATCTATTTTATATGGTAACCTCTGAACTACTATACCATATAAGAATGCAAAGTATTGTGTTTGGTGGGAGGGATTAGATAGAAAATGTAAGATTAAGGCGATTTGGAGAGAAAAGAGGAAAGCTAAGAATACTTTGTACGGTTGGTTATTTTTTTTTATTCTTTCTGATGCTCAGGAAATGAGACTGAGTAGCATATTTATAAGGTTTCATGTGTTCTTTCCCAAAAGACACTTTTAACCAAAGGTTAACCAGGGGGAGGGGGGGGGGGGGGGGAAGAACAAGGTCGAATTACAAGGATTGTTGTCAACAACACTGTCCTTCGGATTTCATTTGATTAGACTATAAAACAACAAAGTAAATAAGTCGTGATTGAGGTGGTGATAATAAACTAAAATTATAAAGTAGATAAAAAGAAAATAAAGCAACGAATATCGGTTGAAGCAAAATGCAGTAGATCCGAACCTAGGTTGTTCGGGGTTCACTACAGCCTGTGCTGTTCAAATAATAAATCAATAACTTGGTAAATAAATTCATCCAACTTGAAGGGCAACCCAACCTAAATTATCTACAACCTGCCGTCGCAATATTGAAGACCTACCCTAGTCCCGAACAACCTACTTTCTCCAGTTATGCTATTTCTAGGGTGCAGTGGCTGCTGTGCCAGGTGCTGAATCCTTAACTAACCTAAAAATCTCTCTCGACAAACAGTAGGGTAGAGGTCTGTTATAGACTTTTCTGGATACCTAGCTTCACCTTTCTGTTCGTCGCTAAGAACCCTAAAATAACACTCATGGATGATCAAGCCGCAAGTGCTGTTAGGCTCTCTATAAAAAATCAAGCAATAACGAATATATATAAAACTAAGTTTGAAATATCAATTAAACATCAAAGAGTGTAGCTACATCCAATAAACCTAGATAGAGAAATTAGCTCATGGAGAAAGTGAAAATGAAAGTAAATACCCTAATCCACATTCTACTAATAAAAATAAAAGTCGACTTGAGAACTCCACTTTCTTCTCTGCCAGTTTTGTGATTTTCCTCCTCCAAAGTTGTAAATTTCATCCAGAAAGAGTTGCTTTTATATCTAGGGTTAAATTCCTCGAAAGGTGACACCCATTACGTGTAGGATTTTAAATTAAATTTCTAGACTTTAGCTTCAAGAATCCCTCTTTAATTATACTAGCAGATCTTCTTTCATTGCTGGGAATGTCTAGGTGCATTCCCTCTTTAAACTCCTGTAAAAATAGGTGCAAACCCTAATAAAAATAGGGGCTTGACGCAGTGCCCGCTGTAGGGGCGCTGTCCGGCATGCGATTTGTACTAGAACAGGACACTTCACAGTGCCTAACTGGTTGTGGGCCAAAAATCGTCAAATCCTCTCCAAAAAGGACCTAAATGCACCTAAAGGAAACAAAGAGTAAGGAAAGTAGTATTTAGCATAAAAGCAAGTGATTCTCTAACTAAATGCATGAATTAATGCCAAATGCAAGGCCAAAAACTGCAGTGCATGCTGTAAATTATGTGTAATTTTATGCTCATCGAATTTCTCCAAACTTGAACCTTTGCTTGTCCTCAAGCAAAAACATAAACTTAAGCACAAAGAAAATGATGCAGCAGGAAATTATAGTTGTCTTCTCGAAATTAAACACATCAACAACACCTGTCACGCACTGAGTAACACTCACTGCTCAATATCCTATATACTCTTTTGAAAGGGAAATCATCAACTCTAATTCAACAAAGTTAGATGTATAGATGATCAAAAGAAAATAGTAAGTAACCACTTCTCCTTCAGAGTTCCTTACGCCAACAAAAATTTCTATTTCATAAGCCGGCTCAAATTTTCAATCTCCACTGATGAGCATCAAGGTATAAACAAGGATCAACAGGTCTTTCTTGGCATGTAATGGGTTTGGTTAGGCTACCAAAGAAAGGGAATTTGATCGGCTAACAAAAACTGCTTACCTTCCAAAATTCTAACTCAGATAGCTTCTTCTTCAAATTAATTGTCAAACAAAGAATATCAGAATCATTGGAGCACAAAATGATTATGGTGGCAAAAAATTTTCAAGGGGGAAAAATGTTCTATTTTTTTTTCTTTGCTCTCTCTTTTTTTTTTTTTTAGCTCTCTTGATTTTGTTGTAGAACATAGCATATCTCCTTATCTTTATATTACTACGCTCCAATCCCTTCCTTGACAAACTCCTTGTTTTTTGTCACGCAACGGGCGCTGCCATAACACTGTTATCTTGAAATTAGAATTAGAAAGGCAAGCAGACAGTGTTGGGCCAAAAAGTCAAAGAATAGTGTGCTCAAAACCACTAATGATGGTCGTGCATGGCTAAAAAAGTTCAGGTATGATGATGTAGGTATAAGAAAAATAAATCGACCATCAACCTAGGCTCAAAAGGGGTGTCAATTGGTAAT
Organism: Turnera subulata; assembly: GCA_028386065.3. Taxonomy (NCBI): domain Eukaryota; kingdom Viridiplantae; phylum Streptophyta; class Magnoliopsida; order Malpighiales; family Passifloraceae; genus Turnera; species Turnera subulata. Next base: position 109,361 of record JAKUCV010003797.1, read on the forward strand.
AACGATATGGGTAAGATAAAGTGACATTAAGCTCAACAAAAAATGCCTATATCATATCCTCAATTATGCCAAGACGATAAAAATTTCACCTCAAAAGAAAATAAGAATAGCTTCTAAAATAGTCAACAGTAGGTACTACCCAATTTAGAGAAAAAGATTGGCACTCGTTACCTTGATAGCATCATGGTTACGATACCAATTTCGATCTCTCTTCCTGCACACACTAAACTTAACTAAAATGAGACGTTATCGGTTGTGAGCACATTTAAAAATAACAGGAATCAAAACAGTAAGGTAGCAGTGTGCGCTACAGCGTGCTGCTTCAACGAATAAATCGAGAAAACGCATATAAAGTCCAGCAGCATACACAACATAAGTCATTTGGCCATAAAAGCACAATGCAAATGCAGAACATAACAAAGAAATGCCAATTTCTGCCTCCTCCAAACTTAAATTCCACAGTATCCTCACTGGGGCAAAAATAAAGTATAAAACACATAAAAACAAAAACATAACAAAAAGGGAGGGACTCCCCTCAAACTTGAATTGAAATGTGAAATGCATGGAATGCAGGGGTATAAAGGATATTTATCACAAGAAACAAAGCACACAACATGGCAAACAGTGCACTGGAAAATAAAATGCAAAGGTAAGGTCAAGTATGCTTCTCTGTTTTGCCGATGGATGTGTGAAACTGGAAGTGCACGCTGCTTGTCATCATGCCCCTGTCTTTATAATTTTTCCGATTTTCTAATTTTTATGTCTGCAAGAAAAGGATAAAACAAAACAAAATAAAACTAAAGGCATGTACTAAAAACTTAAAACTTACCTCGGGTTGCCTCTGATAGCTTCCCGTAAGTATACGGGGTTGTTGTAGTACCAAGGTCATCTCACAGGGATCTTTGCTAAGTACTATCTAACCGAGCAATTTATGATTATCTAGAAAAATAAATAATGTTGAGGGATTGATGTTTGAAACGAAAACTAAAGCGATTAATAACGAGATTAAACTCAATAGTATAAAGTTTCTAGGACTTCGGGGAACTCCTTGCCAATATTTCCATAAAATTAAGCTACGCATAAGCAGGTCATGTACTGTCACCACATAGCTAGCCCATGTAGAATCTATGAATCAAATTCTGAAATTAAACTTCTTTAAAAGAAACGGGAAATCTAAACTAGAACGATAGCCTACTCTCATAGAGCCATAAAATCCCTTCCTAGTTTACGTCCACTATCCATTTGCCAGTGATGAAATAAAGTAAGAGCATTAAGAAATTTCCCTACTAAATCTCCAATAAAAAGCACGCCTCCCTCGAGGTCGGTTTTTATAGCCCGCTTTATGTTTTTCTATAGGTAAAAGACGCTATCACTTAACGTTTCCCTATTATAAATTTATGCTAATTGATGATCAAGCAACTAACATAGTGAAGATTCATAAAGCGAATTAAAGTAGAATAAAATTAGAAAATAAAACTTTATTTAAATAAGCATGGAAACATTAACAAGTTCATCCCCTAATCCTAGACAAGAATTCTAGCTAGACATAACTTTAAAGAAAACAATAACAATCTGGAAATAATTCCTCATTAAAAATTCAAGGAATAACTTACAAGTAATGGAGCCAACCTTGAACCAAAAGAGACAAATTTCCAAGCTAAGAGTCTTCCAAAAGCCAAAGCCTAAGACTATAATTACAAAGCAACAGAAAAGTACAAATTTCCAAGCTAGATGTGTGTTTTGCTGAATTGTGTTGGAGTAGAACTTGATGAAGGACTTCATTCCTTTATCCTGTAGTGGATGGCCTTTATATAGCAGAGGGAGGAGCAAAATTTGTGGCTGGAAGTATCATCACATGGCGCCAAAAGTGGTGTAGTGGACCACTTCATTTTTGTGCCAAAATGGGTTGCATTGCCATCTCTTCAAACCGTTGTATGGCTGTTTGATGTTGACTCCTTTTTGCATGCAGGTACAGCCACATGCCTAGGGCTTGACCAATCCAATTTCCAAAAATAGATTAAGCACATGCCAAGGCAAGGAAGTGAGCAGGGAGTGGGAAGTGGGCTTTGCGCATTTGTTTGGTTCCTGGGGGACCACGTGTGCAAGCCATGCCAAGAATAGAATTCTTAGCCAACTTTTCTGCACAGGTGACACACCAATGGACCAAGTCTTGGATGGCCTCAGTTCAATTATTCTGGTAATGGATGAGCCTCACCTGAACAACCATGCATCTAGGGTTGGGCTCGCACTTTCTCCATGATAATGGGCTTTGGGCCTTGGCAAATTAATCCACATACTGCTGGGATATACTTATGGGAATTTTTGGCCAAAAGTGTGAAGAGCTTCATCTCGTCTTGCCTCGTGTCCTCGGGTTGCATGAGCTGGATTATTTCGCATAGGCAGCCCGTGTAGAAAAACTACACCCTTGTCCTGAAACTTGGTGGTTTGGTGCCTAAAAGTTCATGGAAAATACCAAAAGTCTAGAAAAGGGGTTTTATTAAAAATAAAATGAAAAACAAAGAAGAAAACAACATAATCAAATAAAATGGATAGTATTTGCAAGTTAAAACCGTGAAAACAACCCGGAATCGAGTGCAAAATGCGCACTCATCACCACCCCAAACTTAAGGTTTTGCTTGTCCCCAAGCAATTGTCGTGAAAACCATGATGAAAACGTCTTACCCATTGGAATCAAAGGGACCCAACAGACCCAAGCTATATGGTAAGTCCCACAAAAAAAATCTCGGTATCCAACCTGCAAAAATTTTGAGAAAAAGTACCAAGATGATCCGGATATGCACTTGGTTAGGTAATTATTCTCGTTAATTAAATTCACAGCCGCCCTCTTTATTTTGCTAAAATAATGAATTTGGCATTTTTGAGAAAAAATAGGGTCAAATATGCAGGTCCAGTCCCCCATCTCCACTAATGGTAAGGATCGAATTTCAGGGATCAAAAGGTTTTTATTCGGGTTGTAACGAGGTTTAGGTCAGGGTTAAGAAAGAAAGGAAAGATGGTAGTCAAAAGATGCAAAATGCTTTAAAGGAATGGTCTTACCGTAACAAAGCCAAGCAAGGTGGAATAGTTCTAACATTGAGTGTACGGTGGAGAGGCTTTGTTTGCCTTCTCTTTTTTTTTTTTGCGAGATACCTCAATTTTGTGTGTCGTTTCTTTTTGTTTTTTGTGAAGTATCTCTCTCTCTCTCTGTTTTTTTTCTTTTGTTGAAGGCATAGCAGACCAGTAAATAAAATTCTCCACAATTGGCATAGGCAACTTATGCTGAGGCCATAGCACATGCTACTTATGTTGAGGCTGAGTAGAGATGAACCACCATTGACCTTGTTATTAGGCAAATGTTAGGGGGAAAACAAGACCGAGCAAAATGCATAAGGGTGTGTATGTATAAAACAAAATGAAAGGTAGCCATAGGTTCAAAGGGTGACGGTGGTGAATGTGGGATTAACAACAATAATGGCTACTGGAAAAAGCTCAAAGTGGGTTACAAGGGTGAATTATATACACATGGGTAGGTTATGTGGTTGATGTGGGCTGTACAAATGAATGCCTTAATCCTATCCCTAAAAACAAACCTCGAAAAGATTTCGCTTTAAACGGGTTGTGGACCTGTTCTAAGACGCAGTTTGTAATGCCAAATATACTTTCAGAAAAAAAAAAAAAGTTAAACATGCCAAGAGGTTAGAAGCAAATTGAAACAACTCGAAAGCGTTACCCAACAAGCGCGGACCAGACAACCGGGAATTCGTCCCAAAATTCATGCATACGGACACACGAGAGTCGATCGCGACGTTCGTACGTCCATGAACCTAAGTTGGGTTTGGCCCAATTAAGCCCAACGGGGTTGACCTGTACTTGCAAATATTTATTCAAGAAAAAGAAACTAGGAGAAATAAACTATATAAACCATGCTTCTCCTTTTACTCCTCACTCTGTAAACCAGGATTAGCCAAGCTTACGGGTGCTTAACAAACCGTTACAAACCTAGAGATCTAATCACAAGAAACTCTAATCTCTTGCTTGAAGATACCTCACTTTAAGACTTCTCACACAAGAAGATGTACCCTCTTCCTACGAATCTCAACAAGGGAACTAACCTCCCTTAAGGTGTATAGCAATACAATCACTCAAACAAAAGCTCTCACAAGAGTAGATATGAGTTACAGAATTTAAGCTCAAAAAGGCAACTCTCAATCCTCAAAGGATATTGGCTCAATTAGGATTTGTAATGTATGTATGAATGAATAGCATGAATGTAGAGAGTTGATTGGTTGTGAAACAGAGCTGAAAATGCTCAATTTGTAGCTCTGAAAAGTCATGGAGCCGTTTGAAATCCACCCAAGGAAAAGCTTTAAACAAAACATAGTGGGTGCTAAAAGTTGTCAGCAATAACGGCCATAACATCGATGTTTTAATTCTCAACATCGATGTTTTGTCCAGCAAATTTGAATTTTTGGACTAACGGTAACTAAAACATCGATGTTTTCAAACACAACATCGATGTTATTTTGATTCTGTGAAAATGAGATGAAAACTGATTCTTGGAGAACATCGATGTTATTTTGCTTCCGTGAAAAACGATTAAAGCTAACCATTGAAGAACATCGATGTTATGAAATCCAACATCGATGTTTTGCTTATGTAATGGATATTTTCAAATGCAACGGTCATGAGAACATCGATGTTTGGGATGCCAACATCGATGTTATTTGCCTTCTGCCAATTTTTGGGAATTTCTTTGAAGGCAGGAACATCGATGTTTAGAAGGCAACATCGATGTTATTTTGGCTCGGCAAAAACAAATTGAAACTGACCAATATGGAACATCGATGTTACAAATGGGAACATCGATGTTATGACTAATTTTAAAAGCAACGGTCACTAGAACATCGATGTTTACCCAACGCAACGGTCACTACCCAACGGCTACTTTTCTGAGCCTTACTATATAAACCATGCTTCTCCTTTTACTCCTCACTCTGTAAACTTCTGAAAAATCAATACCCTCTCCGTTCATCCCTTTACAAACACAAACAACAAATTTCCTTTCATTTCTTCATTCTATAATGGCTGGTGACAAACGTCGTTCTAAGGGCAAACAAGTTGCTCATGAACATCAAACCAAGAAAAAGGGTGGATCCTCAAGTGCTCCTCACAAATACTCTGTGCCCAATTCAGAAATTTGGTTTAGTTCCAAAGATGAGCTTACACACTACAAATCCTTCTATGCAACTCGAGCCATTGCTTCTCCTCGGTATCTTCCAGAAGATTACCCACAGAAGAAGCAATTTGCTAACCTTGAACGTCACTTACGGGAATCCCGTCTCTGGGACTTTGTGACGCGGAAGCAATATCATTTCAATCCGGACTTCATCCGCGCCTTCTACACAACCCTTCACCGTGACAGTGATGTCCTCTCTGCCAGCGTCAATGGGAGACGCTTTCAGGTGACATTGGAGCAGTTCAGACAGCTTGCAGGCCTACCTGTCCAAGGCGATGACATCGTCACTTGTGGAGGTGATCATTTCCTTACTCTCCAAGAAACCCAGCTGTTGTCTGATCTCGGTTTCACTGAAGTGTGCCGTAATCACTCCAATCGGCCAACCATTCACTCAATCAACCCGGAGTACAGAGTGCTCTTCTATTTGCTTACTCGGGTGATCAAACCTCGGGCCGGTAATCACACCAACTTCACAATTGAGGACGAAAAAGTCCTGCACGCCATTATTCACGGAGCTCCGATCAATTGGGCACGATTTGTGCTCATGCACATGGCCGAGCACACTTCCAACGACCATCCCCTTCCATATGCCTTTTTGGTTGTGGATATTTGTTTGAGTGCATGACTGACTCCCTTTGAACTCACTCCAAACTTTGGGGAATTAACGATGCCACTTTTCACAAGCGTCCATCCGAGGAAGTCCCAAGGCCTACACGAGCAGCAGTTCCTCAACTCCTAGCTCTTCCAGCACCCACTCCTCTAGCTCCTGCCGCTACACTTGACTCTATCGCTGCCACTCTCCGTAGCTTAGGACGGTCCATTGACAGAATTGACTTGGAGGTACAAAGGCAAGGACATGATCTACGTGCCTATTTTGCCCATGTCAACTATGATCCTCCACCATATCACACAACCTTCCAAGGTTTCAATGTTGAAGGTGATGATGATGATGATGAAGATTATGACCCAATGGAGGTAGAGGAGGAAGATGATGAGGAAGAGGCTGTCGATGATGAGGATGAGGACGATGATGGGAACTAGGACCATTGTTCTTAATTTTTAACTTATGTTTATATTTTATGCTTTGTTTTTCAATTCAATCAACCTTTGCCTTTGCTATTTCTTTTTGCTAATGACAAAAGGGGGAAGCAATCACAGAAAAGTATATGCATGAACTCAGGGGGAATCATAAGTCATACTTTAAGGGGGAAGAATAAATATATGCATCATCAAGTTAGGGGGAATTCATCCCACTTTGAAATCTATACAACGTGGCATATACTAGCTCTTGGCATATACTTTCATTGTTTGTCATTATCAAAAAGGGGGAAATTGTTGGAACTAATGCCTCCTGGCTTCTTATAGGTTTTGATATTGACAAACTATTCAGGAAGCAAAAAGAAATGAATTGAAATGAAGGCAAATCAATTCTCAAGCAAAAGAAACCATCAAGAACAAAGTGAATGAGCACAAGATTGAAGAGCCAAGAAAGAAGAGTTAGATTCATAAATTGTACAAGGTATAACACTCAACTCTTCTAGGACATTGGCTCAAAGTAAGATAAAATTTGCTCATGCATCACATAAACATATTTCAAACATCAAACTGTTTTTCTGTGTCAATAACATCGATGTTATATTTTACAACATCGATGTTCTGCCTTCCAACAAATTTCCAAAACAGGCAGTAGGCAAATAACATCAATGTTGGCATCCTAAACATCGATGTTCTAGTGACCGTTGCTTTTAAAATTAGTCATAACATCAATGTTCCCATTTGTAACATCAATGTTCCATATTGGTCAGTTTCAATTTGTTTTTGCCGAGCCAAAATAACATCGATGTTGCCTTCTAAACATCGATGTTCCTGCCTTCAAAGAAATTCCCAAAAATTGGCAGAAGGCAAATAACATCGATGTTGGCATCCCAAACATCGATGTTCTCATGACCGTTGCATTTGAAAATATCCTTTACATAAGCAAAACATCGATGTTGGATTTCATAACATCGATGTTCTTCAATGGTCAGCTTTAATCGTTTTTCACAGAAGCAAAATAACATCGATGTTGTTGACACAGAAAAACAGTTTGATGTTTGAAATATGTTTATGTGATGCATGAGCAAATTTTATCTTACTTTGAGCCAATGTCCTAGAAGAGTTGAGTGTTATACCTTGTACAATTTATGAATCTAACTCTTCTTTCTTGGCTCTTCAATCTTGTGCTCATTCACTTTGTTCTTGATGGTTTCTTTTGCTTGAGGATTGATTTGCCTTCAATTCAATTCATTTCTTTTTGCTTCCTGAATAGTTTGTCAATATCAAAACCTATAAGAAGCCAGGAGGCATTAGTTCCAACAGCTAGCTGCCGGAATATCTCACAAACATCGTCCTCGAACAGCCATCAAGTTAGGTAGCAGCTCAAGTGCCTCCAATGCCTGTGCGGAAATGGGCAGCAGGGTTGGGACGGAGGAGGGATTCGTCGATGGACAAGCAGCAGTAGAATCAACGCCCCCCTGCATGGAAAAAGTTTGTGCATCTCCCCCCTGTGTGTTAGCCTCAAGCAAACCCATATGGACCATAGTGTTTATACCTAAGGAAGTGGAATCTGATAATGGAGTAAACTTGGATAGGTTGACACCTAAGTAAACTCCAATGGTAGTAATAAGACCACCACTACCTTACGGATTTGACGTAGCATGGGTTTGTTCTAAAAAGCGGGTCAAAAGAAAACAACCGGTGTTCACTCGAATCCCCCAGGTCATGCAATGGAGAAAGAAAAGATCAACCTTGTAAATGACTCCATTGAAGACTTCCTAGCAATAAGTGTGCTGGAAATGAATAGGTGAAGGTACCAAAGGGTAGGATTTTTTAAGGTGGTGGCTTTTAAGACCCTAGGGTTGAAAGGTTTAGGACAGTTGCTTAATTCAGCCCACACAGCATCTACATCAAAATCAGTTGGAATAAATTGCAAGCCATCATTACAGAAACCAAATATTTCATTAAGGAGAGGGAGAGTCATTTTAAAGTCTTGTTCATTAAGCCGAAAACTCACCTCTCCAATGTCATTTGGCACATGGACTTCCAATCGTACATACAAAGAGGCATAAAACTCATAAGTGAGCTCTATATATGCAGGATAACATAATGATGCAAATTTGACCCAACCAATATTTGAAAGCAACTGTTCTATCTCATTTTTGCAGCATAGGACGGAGATGACACGGTCGTCTAAATACCGGGATTGGACAAGAGAGCGGTTGCACATGCGATGGTATAAATCAGTAAGGTCTATATTTGGTAAAGTACGTGTGAATTTGGGAGGAGGAGAAGTACCTTTTTTGTTGGCAGAGGTACAAGACTTCTTTGGAGGAGATGCTTGCTGCTGGTCGGGTTCCTTCTCTACCTGAGGACGTTTGCCTCACGATGCAGCTGTTCGGCCAGAACAGCGCTCGGGGTGAGTTCTTGGCGCCCTTGGCGACACCGTAGAGGTGGGCTACTGGCGGCGTAGTGGAGGCACTCCTCCTGTGGATGCTCGGGGCTCCTCCTCGACGAGGTCCACGAAATCAGGAGAGTAGGGATGCCAGGGGGGCTGCGGCTGGCGGAGCCTTGGAATTTTTGTCCCTGACTCCTAGTGGAAACAGGGGCACTAGGCTCGGGAGTTGGTTGGGGGGAGTGACCGATACGGCAGCTCCTTGTGGAGGAAACCAGACGACGTCGAGGTGGAGAGTCAGAGGAGGAACCGCCTAGTTGTCCGGCCGAGGGGGCACGGAGGCCAATAGTGACTCCTCCCAAAGGTGCAGGCGACGGGGAAAGGTGCCATGGCAACCGGATAGTGGAGGAGGGGGGGGGGGGTCGCGCTGGCCTGGTGGACGGTGGCGTAGCGGCGCGTCGGACCCGTGGAGGCGAGCGAGACCACAGGATGGGTGAAGGGCGACGGCGGCTGGAGACCGGTGTTGGTGGATCTGTCGGCAGGTGCTGTATGGCTGCAGCAGGAGACAACGGGGCGGCACTGTGACGGGTCTGCGGCGATTTGCACGAGGTGGATGATGGTGGGCGTGGTCGGCTCTCGCCGGTGGAGGATGGACGGGGTGCTTGGGAGGAACTGGAGGCATGGTGAGGCAGAGATCGGTGGTGAGCGATGGTGGTCGATTTCTGGGGAGAGGTAGGTGGAGGTTTTGTGTTGTGTGAGGAGGTGGGTGTGGTCTTTGTTGGTGATGGGGGAAGCAATGGAGGCCACAGCCTCGTTAGGTAGCCTACTCTTTGGTTCGTATGGTGGAGAAGAGAAAGGAGAAGAAGTGAGAGATGGTCATTGTGTGGGGATAGTAGGGGTTTGGTTGTTGTTGTTGTTTTTTTTTTTAGGAGTAAAGATCAGGCTAATCGGGTATTAGAAAATATTTAGGGATTTAGAGAAAAAATTAGGATTTCAGGGAATTGGTGTATCGGTTTATACGATATAATGGGTAAGGGATAAGATTTTGTGGGTTAAAGTGTTTGGAAGTGTCAGGTGATGAAACGCCCCGGCCCGTATTTACCGTACACAGTAAACACATGCCGAAACTGTGACGACCCAACCATTCCAAGCGCAGCATATAGTGTATACAACAGATATCCGGACTCAACAGCCCAAAATAAAAACAACAATAATAACTCAACCGGCCCAATGACCCAATAATAGTAAAAACAATGCACAGCGGAAGACTTAATAACTCACAAAACACTGTATGCGACACTGATGCAAACTATGGATCCGAGCCCTGTCCAAGGGATAACGCCGCAACCTGTCTAGAATGCACCAAACCTGTACCAAAAATAACTCTTCCTACGGGATGAAAGCCCGCAGGTGAGGGGTGAGTCCGAAGTGCTCACCGACGAAGGATAGACAATCAATAAGCACACTATAATTACTCAAGTCAAACACAGGCTAAACAGCCAAACACACCAAAACCAAGACTCGACCCGAAACGGGTCCAAGACCAAAAGACTCAAATAAAAATCCAATTTTTCTAATTTTATCTTTTCCGGGCCCCGTCACGGATAAGCTAGGTGTCAGACCTGGTTATCAACACATTTCAGGTGCCAGACCAAATCCAAGAGAACCCAGGGATCGACATCCCAAAAATACGAACCCAGGGATAGACATCCCAAAAATAATCACGGGATAAACATCCCAAGCATAGACATGCTTATCACAAGTAACCCAGGTCACGGCCACCACAAAACAGTCTCAAACCATCGAGTCGTACCACTACTTACCACGCGACAATTATATTATCATCGTCAAAATCAAATCACAGGGATCAACATCCCTAACCAAAATACTGGGATAGACATCCCTATCCAAAACCGAGGATCGACATCCTGGTCACAATTTATTGTTTATTCCATTATACCTTATACCAAAAAGACACAGTGATAACTATCCAAAACTCAACACGAGGGTAAACATCCCAAAAACCAATCAAAGCACTGGGATAAACATCCCGAAACAAACCACAACAAATGCAACAACCAACGGTGCAATAATCACCAAACACTAAATACCAAGTATTATTATTATTTTTTTTTCAAAGAGATATTATTATGTATACACTACCATATTTATTTTCAAAACATTTCCACAGTATGTATACCCCTTTTCTAAAATTATTTACTATTATAATAATTTTTCAAAGGAGATTCATATTATAAATTACATTACTTTCCAGAACATATTTAACTAATTCCCAGAAGAATTAAGTCATAAATTTCCACGATTATTATTTACCATAATATATTCCCAAAATAATTGTTTTCCATATTTCCTAAGCGTATATGTTTTTCTAAAAAAGTTTCATATAAATAGGATTTATTTATTATAATTCATAAAGAAAAGCATCACATATTTATATTTTATGAAAGGTTATTTTGTAGAATAGGTACTTAATATCATATTCTATCTATATATACATATATATATGCGTGTGTATTCCGTAATAAATTTTCTAGAAATTACTCATGTTCATATATACATCTTATATCAATCTGCCAAAATTAAGTATGTGTATAGTAAATTATTTTTTCAAAATACAACTTCTGTGAAATATAATCATATACTCAAAATGTTTCTCTTTAAGTTTCTCCAGGATATAATCATGTGTATATATTACGTTTTATAATTATTGTATATATATATGCATATCTTTTCTTTTATATATAAATATATAGACAGGCTGGATCGTGAATAGTGCAAGCCCAGGCCCAGGGAAGAGCCCAACCCAGGCCCATGCCCACGAAAAAGCGGATCAGACCAACCTAAACGGGTCGACCCGCCCGTATCCCACAACTCACCCGGGTCGCCATCAAACCCAAGCTCACCTTGCAACGAGATGACGACGTGGCGGTGTGGACGGGAAGAGGCTATGCGACGATCGGCGGTGGGTGGAACGTGCAGGCAAGGCGGTTGCTGGCGGCGGTGTGAGAAGGCGCGAGAGAGGAGGTCGGGCGAGGAAGGCGCTCGTCTGCAGGTGGCTGAAGGCGGTGGTGCAGCAGGAGGCGAGGGCGGAGAGGAGAGGTAGGAGAAGAGATGCAGGGGGTCCGGCTCGGTGGTGGCGCACGCAGATGGTGCCGGTGGTGGGTGGACATGGCGTCGGCTTGGTGGCCAGCTGTGGAGTGAAGGAGGAAGAAGAGGGTGGTGGTATTGATGTGGTGGTGGCCGGCGCGTGTGTGTGTATTGTTAAGCTTGTTTCTCTCATTTTTTTCTCTTTATTTTTCTCTCTTTTTTCTGGTTTCACTCTTTTTTTCGTTTCTCTCTTTTTTTTTTACAGATTTGGTTTCATGCTGCCAGACGAAGAATTTGGCAGGAAGAAGAAATAATGGTGGTGCAGGGGAAAGGCTTCATCAAGCAGGAAAAGGACGAGGTACATGGGCATCACAAGCCACTCACAGGCTTAACAGGAGGGAGCCATCACAAGCAGCCCAGGTAAGTGGCGGCTCCACTTGCTCGGCCGTGTCCAAAACGGACCAGAAAATAACTGATACACCCACTAAGCTATTTTCCGGTGTGATTTTTCCGAAAATTTCGGGACCCAAAAAATACCAATTTAGGCCCGAAAAATCCACGGAAAAATCTCGAGCGCGGGAAAACTCTCGGTTTCGAAAAACGACGCTCGATTTATCTAGAATTAATTACCCAAGATTAATTCTTCCTGTAAATCACTGTAGAAAGACTTTTACAGTCCGGTAAAAATCCAAAATTTTTACCCAGGCTGTTACAGTCTGCCCACCTTAAAAAAATTTCGTCCCCGAAATTTCGTTTTATCCGTGGGTCCTACCACGATAAGATTCTGGCGCACTCTGCCAGGTGTCCAAACTCAACCCGAGATACCGCTTATACCCTTAAGCGACATCCCGTCCTTTATAAGAACCAAACCTCATGACTGGCAAACTCACACACAGTCATGGACTCTCCACTGAGATCAAGAACTACCTCAGACTCCGAGAACAACAGCTACATGTGCGGCACTGCTTTCCCGACAAGCTCCGATGAAGAACCTCCCAAGAAGTGGTTCAAGACAAACATCATCGGCTTGAAAGAGCACATGATCGACTCCCCAAGACAACGAAAGAAGCGTGCCAACAAGAAGGCTGAAGATCGAAAGGGCAAGGCGACGGCTGAAAGCAGCACTCCGCAATAGTCACTGACGCAGCTGAACGTCTCACTGAAGAAGATCAGCTCGGCGGTGATGCAGGTAGAACTGGCGTGCGTGGAACTCTTCCCTCACATGAAGAACATACAAAAACTTGTAAAAGACCTAGAGAAACAAGTAGCTCCATAAGAGTACTTCTTCTTCTGTTGTAAAACCGTTATGAAATAAATAAAATATGTTTTCTTTTTAAATCAAAATCTCTTACTAAATTACGAAAACTCATGCTAACAGAAAGTTAAAAACATCCCAAAGCAAAACAAAAATCAACGATAAGAATATAAAATCCAATATAAATAAATTAAAAATTAAATCTCGTTTAACAAAACAAAAATATAAAGAAGTTAAAACAAAACACATTTTCATGATCGGTGCTCGTATCGGACGTAAACATCCTCGAACCCAAGAAACGTGACATACGGAGCTAACGGTGACGTCGGTTACCTCGTGAAAAAGACGACCGTTAACTCGCACGGTGACGATCACGAGAGCGTCCTGTGTCCTTCGAAAGAAACGTACCCACTTGTTCACAAATTCCGCATGAGCCAAAAACGTCTGTCAAGTGTCGTATCCCTCCACGATGTCCGAACAGGTGTAAGCTTGTCGCACATACGCTCTACTTGAGGTGTGGTCCCATCAGTCTAGCCTCAACGGTCACGGATGCATGTGATAAAAATATTGAAAAACCATAAAAAGAAAGGACAAGGTAGCCAGAGCGAAAGAAAATCATGAGATGGAAAAAAGGCTGAAAAACTTTGGCATTTGTAGCCCGAAAAACGTATAAAGTAACGAAGCAATAAATGAAGCAACGGCAAAATTTTCAAAAAGCAAAATTTTGAAAATCGAAAACAGTAATCACGCTCCCCATAAGAGTATAAAAGACGGAGCGGTGAGGTGTAAATCATCGAAGGCATCTAAAAGCAAACAACGCCCAGGCAAACAAAACCACAACGCTCAGAAAAAAAAACAAATTACCCACGCGTCGAAAACACGATGCCTGCTCCATCATCCGTCTTCTTCGTCGAAGGTGCCAATCTAGGCAGAAGGAACCGACTGGCCTACAGCATGGTCAACGAGCGTCCAGAAGAATTACCGAACGAGCTCGGCAGGATGCCGCGTCTGGTCTTCGTCGACGAACTCTACTCGTCCAGATTCTTCGTTCTCCCATGGAAGAGACGTTCTTCCGGGAGGACCATGGCACTCTGAGGACCTTCTACTACGGCTCGGCAAACTCCATCATGTTCTTCAGCTCCGAAAGACTTCAGGAGTTCAACCTAGAGTCCACTTGCCACTTCCTAGAGCAAGGTACCTACTACCAACTCTCGATGACGGCCCAGAGCATGCCCAGAGTCACTCGTCTGCCTGTAACTTGGCCAAAGGCCCAACTACTAGTGTGGAACTGCAGAGGAGTCGCTAGGCGTTCCCAGGAGTTCTCGCGTACCCTGAGGGACTTGAAGAACCAATACAAACCAAACATGGTTCTTCTCACCGAGACCCAGTGGCAGCCACAAGACGATCACGGTCTCATCCCACTCCGGTTCCCTCATGCAAACCGGTTCGAGCTTCCTGGTCAGGACAACAGGGGCGGCATGTGGTTCTCGTGGAGCGACAGCATCCAAGTCAACATCAACAACGACCCCAACAGCTTCAGGATCAACGTCGTTCCGAGAAGATAAATGTATTTTCCTTTTTTATAAAATATCAATGTAATATTTCTATTTGTAATCAAAATATTAGTATTATTAATAATATTTATATTTCCGCTTACTTATGGCATCATTACCTCTTATGTGTATGTTCTGCGACAGCTGGCGTCCCTTGACTGGATCCACAATGCACTAACTAAAATGATATAAAATCATAAACAAATGGAGCGAACTATGCAAACAGGAACAACAACACACAGAGACTTCCCAACAAGACCTAACACCCGCTCCGCTACCAAAAAGAAATGCCCCGACCCGTATTTACCGTACACAATAAACACATGCCAGAACTGTGACGACCCAACCATTCCAAGCCCAGCATACAGTGTATACAACAGATATCCGGGCTCAACAGCCCAAAATAAAAACAACAATAATAACTCAACCGGCCCAATGGCCCAATAATAGTAAAAACAATGCACAACGGAAGACTTAATAACTCACAAAACACTGTATGCGACACTGATGCAAACTATGGATCCGAGCCCTGTCCAAGGGATAATACCGCAGCCTGTATGGAATGCACCAAACCTGTACCAAAAATAACTCAACCTAAGGGATGAAAGCCCGCAGGTGAGGGGTGAGTCCGAAGTGCTCACCGACGAAGGATAGACTATCAATAAGCACACTATAATTACTCAAGTCAAACACAGGCTAAACAGCCAAACACACCAAAACCAAGACTCGACCCAAAACCGGTCCAAGACCAAAAGACTCAAATAAAAATCCAATTTTTCCAATTTTATCTTTTCCGGGCCCCGTCACGGAAAAGCTAGGGGTCAGACCTGGTTATCAACACATTTCGGGTGCCAGACCAAATCCAAGAGAACCCAGGGATCGACATCCCAAAAATACGAACCCAGGGATAGACATCCCAAAAATAATCACGGGATAGACATCCCAAGCATAGACATGCTTATCACAAGTAACCCAGGTCACGGCCACCACAAAAAAGTCTCAAACCATCGAGTCATACCACTACTTACCACGTGACAATGATATTATCATCGTCAAAATCAAATCACAGGGATCAACATCCCTAACCAAAATACTGGGATAGACATCCCTTTCCAAAACTGAGGATCGACATCCTGGTCACAATTTATTGTTTATTTCATTATACCATATACCAAAAAGACACAGTGATAACTATCCAAAACTCAACACGGGGATAAACATCCCAAAAACCAATCAAAGCACTGGGATAAACATCCCGAAACAAACCACAACAAATGCAACAACCAACGGTGTAATAATCACCAAACACAATAACCGAGTAATACAGGCACATATTGAAGGAAATCCATCCTCACCTTGGCCGATTACTCAACTCCGGAAACAATGACTGGTCCGAAGCCGGCTCCTCGGGAATCTGCCTGATATCCGAACCTATACAGCAAAACAACATGTTCACATAAATACACATAATCGGTATACTATGATGCCATGAATTATAAATTAAACCCCCCTTCGGTTATACGTTATCATTTCCATAAAACTTATTATGCTTGCCAAAATATAATTACCAAGTATTATTATTCTTTTTTTTCAAAGAGATATTATTATGTATACACTACCATATTTATTTTCAAAATATTTCCACAGTATGTATACCCCTTTTCTAAAATTATTTACTATTATAATAATTTTTCAAAGGAGATTCATTTTATAATTACATTACTTTCCAGAAAATATTTAACCAATTCCCAGAAGAATTAAGTCATAAATTTCCATGATTATTATTTACCATAATATATTCCCAAAATAATTGTTTTCCATATTTCCTAAGCGTATATGGTTTTCTAAAAATGTTTCATATAAATTGTATTTATTTATTATAATTCATAAAGAAAAGCATCACCATATTTATATTTTATGAAGGGTTATTTTGTAGAATAGGTACTTAATATCATATTCTCTATATATATACATATATATATATATATATGTGTGTATTCCGTAATAAATTTTCTAGAAATTACTCATGTTCATATATACATCTTATATCAATCTGCCAAAATTAAGTATGTGTATAGTAAATTATTTTTTCAAAATACAACTTCTGTGAAATATAATCATATACTCAAAATGTTTCTCTTTAAGTTTCTCCAGGATATAATCATGTGTATATATTACGTTTTATAATTATTGTATATATATATATACGCATATCTTTTCTTTTATATATAAATATATAGACGGGCTGGATCGTGAATAGTGCAAGCCCAGGCCTAGGGAAGAGCCCAACCCAGGCCCATGCCCACAAAAAAGCGGATCAGACCAACCTAAACGGGTCGACCAGCCCGTATCCCACAACTCATCCGGGTCGCCATCAAACCCAAGCTCACCTTGCAACGAGATGACGACGTGGCGGTGTGGACGGGACGAGGCTATGCGACGATCGGCGGTGGCTGGAATTTGCAGGCAAGGCGGTTGCTGGCGGCGGTGTGAGAAGGCACGAGAGAGGAGGTCGGATGAGGAAGGCGCTCGTTTGTAGGTGGCTGAAGGCGGTGGTGCAGCAGGAGGCGAGGGCGGAGAGGAGAGGAAGGAGAAGAGATGCAGGGGGTCCGGCTCGGTGGTGGCGCGCGCAGATGGTGCCGATGGTGGGTGGACACGGCATCGGCTTGGTGGCCGGCTGTGGAGTGAAGGAGGATGAAGAGGGTGGTGGTATTGATGTGGTGGTGGCCGGCGCGTGTGTGTGTATTGTTAAGCTTGTTTCTCTGATTTTTTTTCTCTTTATTTTCTCTCTTTTTTCTGGTTTCACTCTTTTTTTCGTTTCTCTCTTTTTTTTTACAGATTTGGTTTCATGCTGCCAGACGAAGAATTTAGCAGGAAGAAGAAATAATGGTGGTGCAGGGGAAAGGCTTCATCAAGCAGGAAAAGGACGAGGTACATGGGCATCACAAGCCACTCACAGGCTTAACAGGAGGGAGCCATCAGAAGCAGCACAGGTAAGTGGCGGCTCCACTTGCTCGGCCGTGTCCAAAACGGACCAGAAAATAACTGATACACCCACTAAGCTATTTTCCGGTGTGATTTTTCCGAAAATTCGGTACCCGAAAAATACCAATTTAGGCCCGAAAAATCCACGGAAAAATCTCGAGCGTGGGAAAACTCTCGGTTTCGAAAAACGACGCTCGATTTACCTTGAGTTAATTACCCAGGTTTAATTCTTTCGGTAAATCACTGTAGAAAAACTTTTACAGTCCGGTAAAAATTTTACCCGGGCTATTACAGGTGAAGTTTTTGAAAAGGTGATGAATTTGTACCTGTGCTAATCCTCTCTCTCTCTAATCGGGATGGTGAAAAGTGTAGGTATTTAAAGTACCTTGCGTGTTGAAAGTGTGGTACAAATGGTGTCCTCTAAAGCAATAAATAATATATATACTGTTATAAAACGTGTATGTGTATGTCATTTGTACATATACTTATCTACCCAGATTATTTCTCCTACTAATTACTCTGTCTATAAAAGATGGAATAACAGAGCACAAACTGCTCTTCTTCCCAGTTCTTCCTCTGCTTATTTTCGCTTTTCTCTACTATTATTCACCTTCTTCTTCCTCTTCTTCATGCTTTATTCACTTCATTTATAACAAGTTATCAACACGATGAACTCTACCTAGAGCATCGTTTTGATTAGAGAGTTGATGAAGGTGGATGGGCTGACTAATGATGAAGTAAGAGCCATTTACAAAAATGCCGATTGCTCACAGGAAGACCAACTCCTACAATCCACAATAGCAGCAATTCCCAAGCTCCCCAATTTGTAGTTGTTGGTGGGATATGGCTGTCACCGCCTGAATATGCTGCAGTTGCAACAACATCAAGGGAAGCGACCACCATCTCCTCCATCCAATACGATGACGCCGCTCTTTCCCACTGCCGCTGCAACTGGACGACGGCGCCACCACAGGACCCGAGCTCCACGACCACCAGCCACCAGCAGCTGCTTGCCACACGATGCCGAGCTCGTCTTCCCCCTCTCTCACGCCGCCTGCGGTTCCAAGGAGCCGATACCGCCATCCTCCTCACGCACCCCAGTGAGCTGCCCATCGTCCAACCGCCGCCAACGACGATGTCAGCAGCCGCTCCTCCTCCTCGCCGCACCTGCTGCTGCCACCAAAAGGACGCGCCACCATGCCGCACGACCCTTCCGCCCGTCTCACCGCCGCCTGCAAGACACCACTGCCCCGCCTGCACGCCGAGCATAGCCGCCACTATGCCGCCTCGTCGTCGTGGCGCCGCCTTGTTCAGCCGTCCTTACGCCGTCGAGCTCACCAAGGTAAGCTGCAGTTTTTTTTAGGGCGACCCGGGTTGCAGACCCGTTTTAGACGGGCGGGTCGCGACCTGGGTTTGGCCTTGTCTCTTGGTTTGGCTGTTTCTGGTTGGACCCGGGTTTTTAGGCATGACCCAGTCCAGGTTAAAAAAAAAAAATATGGTGATTATTTTTGGAAGGGGTAATATACTGGAATTATAATCAGGTATAATTAAATTGGTAAATCAACCCTAGACATTACAACATATTATTTGCATATCATTTTATGTGCA
This sequence comes from Turnera subulata, assembly GCA_028386065.3. Lineage (NCBI taxonomy): Eukaryota > Viridiplantae > Streptophyta > Magnoliopsida > Malpighiales > Passifloraceae > Turnera > Turnera subulata. The sequence continues at coordinate 128,536 of JAKUCV010003797.1, forward strand.
TATTATGTTATCATATATTATATTATTATTCTATTTCCAAAAAAATATATATTATTATTCTACTATTATTGCTGAAAGATTTATTGAGTAAGCATATTTTATTTTTTTATTTAAATTACGATTGGACTATTAAAAGACCCATGTATTAGTATGATATATTATATATTATTGTTGAAAGATTTATCGAGTAAGCATATTTTGTGTTTTTATTTAAATTACGATTGGGCTATTAAAAGGCCTATTGCATTTAATTTCTCGCTTTAATTTCATTTACGTTTTGGGCTCGTACAAGGCCCACCACATTTAATTTTCGGTTATTTATTGGGCTATGAAAAGGCCTATTATACTTATTTTCATGCTTTAATTTACGTTTTGATTGGGATCGTACAAGGCCCATTGCATTTAATTTTCGTTTATTTAATTTTTAATTGGGCTAAATAATAAAAGGCCCACGTTTATTTATTTTAATTATGTCTTTTATTTATTTAATTTTTAGATTTATGTTAATATTACAAAATTTGTATCCGAGGCCCTTAAAATTTTCGGAAGAAATTTATCATGGCATTAATGATATTAGTCTGGAAGACTCAATAAAAGAAAAATATAGCAAAGACCGGATGTCGTACTGCCAGAAGATCCTGCAGATCCTTTAAAGAAAAAATTGAAGAAAAAAACAAACCGCCCGAAGATGGATATGACTAGAAAATTTATACTGTATTTATCTTGCTTATCCTGAAGATGCAAGCCAATATATATTGAATAATTTTATTTTAAAATTTCATTTCATTGTTAATTGCTATATTTTATTACATTATGTTTACTTTACAGTATGTTATAATTGTTAATTTTTAACGTGGATGTGAAATTATTGTTGACTCGAGCATTTGTCCTAGAGACAATGCAATGACGTATTCCGTATTGAATAAACGGAAATTATATAAGTAACATATGAAAAGTATAATCTCAAAAGAGAAATACGCTCCAGAAGAGTATGAGTTTTAATGTGCTCTTGAAGAGAAATATCTCTCCTACCCAAAGTGCAACAGTATTCAAGGGGGAGTGAAAAACTGTATGTGAATGCTGTTGCATCTACCTATACTATAACCCTATAGCAGATGAATAAACTGTGAAGACCACAAGCTTAACTATGATCTAGAAGACTATATGTTTACGCTCTGGAAGAGCATAAACTCCTGAAGGGTACAAAATATTCTTTTATAGTAATAAAAGAAATTGTTATGGATCCCCCCAAAATAACTCTGTTCCATTCCCTGAAGCGAATGTGACACGTGTAATTATAATTGTGCCTGTTGCCGTGGAAAGAGGATAAAATTATTCTAACTATTATGACCATGAAGGTTATGACGATGGCAAGGCTAATAGAAAACTTGCATATTATTATTGCATAATGGATCCAGTACAAGAGAACATTCACATACATGAATTGTTCTCATATATAAGTTGAAGTAATTATTTACCTGTTGGGTACAACATTGACTCTAAAACTCTGAGCCTCGTTGTTGATGTTAACCCTAACACTGTCGTTGCAGGAGAACCACATACCACCCATGTTGTTTTCTCCAGGTAGCTCAAACCGGTTTGTTGGAGGAAAACGGAGTGGTATTGCTCTATGATTTTCTGCAGGTTGCCACAGGGTTTCAGTAATCAGTACCATGTTGGGCTTGTACTGATTCTTCAGGTCCCTTAAGGTACGCACAAAATCTTGGGACCGCTTGGCTATTCCCCTGCAATTCCATAGTAAAAGTCGTACCTTAGGCCATGTAGGCGGTAACCCAGAAACCCTCGGGACACACCGAGCCATCATGGAAACTTGATAATAGATGCTTTGATTCAGAAATTGACAAGATGGCTCTAGTTGAAATTCCTGCAGTCTATCAGATATGAAAAACATTATAGAGTTAGCCGAGCCATAAAAATAAGCCTTTAGATTGCCTTGGTCCTCTAGGAAGAATGTTTCTTCCATAGGAGTTACAAAGAATCTGGACGAATATAGTTCATCAACAAAAACCAGACGAGGAATTCTTGCGAGTTCACTCGGTAAATCCTCTTGTTGTTTATTCACCATGCTATATGCTAGCCTGTTCCTCCTTCCTAGAGAGGCACCCTCAACAAAGAAGACAGTTACTGGGGAAGGCATTCTTTTTTCTTTATGTGGTTTTTTTTTTCGAAATCTATATGTTTCACCACATAATAATGCCCTCTTTTATAGCCTGAGCATAGACAACATGGTGTCATTTTTCAAATGTGGACCCTCTTCCCTGTCACCGAAAAATCCTGAAGATTTTTCGGTTTCACAAAACTCCAAAGTTGCTTTTGGAAAAGTTTGCTCAATAATGCTGAACTTTCACGACATGAGTGGCAGAAATAAGCTTAAAATTGATACACAATAGCCTGAAGCTGGCACCAGCCAGAAGCAGGTGAAAATAGCAGCCTGAAGCTGGCTCATATATAGCAGCTTGAAGCTAGCACCAACTTGAAGTTGGTTCATTGATTTATTGTTTGGCATGATCGGTTGGGCCATCCCGGATCAATAATGATGCACAGAGTTCATTCGGTTGAAAAACCAGAAATTTTTATAATCAATAAATTTCCATGTGTTTATTTGCTGCGAAAAGACAAAATTAATTATTCAGCCTTCCTATGATGAGGTTGGCATAAGAACCACCAGCAAGTTTTTGGAAATAATTCAGGGACATGTCAGCGGACTAATAAATCCGCCATGTTAACCATCTAGGTAATTTTATTTTTTTAATCGATGCATCGACTAGATAGTATATTGTGTACTTATTAGACGCAAGTTGGCATGTTGCGCGCTTATTATGTTTAAGCCAATTGCGGGTACACATCCCTAATTATCTTGTAAGACTATATGTATTGATAATGCTGGTATATCTCTTCAATGGATAATGTATATTGTTGGAAATAAACCCATATCGATCTGGGCGAATATTTCCAATTGATTGCAGGACCATTGCTAAAGAGATATTACTGTTTGAGAACATGGTATTTTACACGCAGCAAATGTGCATCAAGCCAATAAGATATCATAAGATCATTAAGATCTCCCCATTGGTTCATGGTCACGAACTTAGTATCTCCCACCTTTGGACCATTGGTCGTACAGTATTTAATGCTCCACCACAACATAGTAAAATTGGTCCTTAAAGAAGGCAGGGAGTAGGTGTTGGGTATAAAAATCTCCATCTGAGATTGGAGACTTATTTGCTTAAAGTGTTTACCCAATATCAGAGGGAGGAAATAAGCAGCTGGATCAAGATATAATTAAAATGTTATTCAATATTGATCCTCAAACGAAAAGATGATCCATTTGCAAAAATTTGATATGTCAATTGCCAGACATATTTATTTGAAAAGTGTGACCATACCAGCTGCAAATGCTCCAGCTCAAATTAATGTTCCTTGAGAACAATTAAAATATGCAAATGAATCCAAAGTACGCCGGAAGCGTAGAAAATGGTCGGTTCCAAAAAAAAAATCTCAGTAGAGAAAAAGGAGCATAGATATAAAGATGGCCCCGGTGAGAAAATGAGACCTCCAGTAGAGGTTCAAATTAAAAAATCCTCAAGAAGAGGTTTCTGACACAATTGATAGAGTTCCAGAAGTAACTCAGGTACCTGAAATAAATGAAGATGATGAGATCTCAATTATAGTGTCAGGAATAAGATGAAACCGACGTAAAATAACCGTTGACGGAATATTTATCTTATATAGCGCTAAATATTATGAAAATGAGGATCAAGAACCTACATCTATTGAAGAATGTAGGCGCAGTATGATTGGCCAAATAGAGAAATGTATTTAAGGCTGTGTTAGACTCGCATGTGAAGCAAGAAATTTTTCAGACCTGTAGTCCATACACCTGATGGTGTAAAATCTACCGGTCGGTTGTAAACTGGGTATTTAAGTAGAAAAGGAATTAAAAAGTGAGATATAAAGCACGGTTTATAGCACAAGATTTTACCCAAACGATCTGGTATTAATTGTGAGGAGATATACTTCCCTGTGGTGGATGCAATTATTTTTGATAAGTCTGGCATAATATGAAATGAATTAGAAATGCATCTAATGGATGCTATTACAGCCTATTTCTATAGATCCATATATCATGGCATATACAAGAGAATCCCTGAAGGATTCAAGTTGCTTGAAGCAACTAATTCCCGGGAATATATTAAGATAAAATTGATCTTTATGTGGTTTAAAATAAATTTGAGTAAGTGAAGTATGATTATTCTTGCATATATGTTCGATGCATTTGCACTTATTATTATTGTTGCTTATGCTTTAAACATTATTGGAACTACTGAAGAAGCTTCCAAATACCGTATTATGATTTGAGATGAAAAAATCTCATAAAGTAATTAGATTGGTCCTGGAGTACCCTATCAAAGTACAATTTATATTGCTAGTGACATGAAGCCTGAAGCTTTGCCATATACTTGTTAGCAAAATATCTTTTTGCTCTAATTCTTCCATAAAGCTTGAAGCTCTCCATTATTCTGGGTATAATAGAGATGTAATTATTTTAACCTTATGAGTACAATGAGAATATAGTTTGTTTTGCAGGTGCAAATCATTGATTTGATCCACATAAAGTACAAGATGTCTGAAGTATCATGGCAAGCACAAAACAAAGTATTGTTACTACACATTCAAGATCCATAGTATGGAAAATGCTCAAACAACAAATTATAATGATAATACTGCCTACGTTGCCTAAGGAGAGATGCACCAGAAGTGATCGGACAAAGCATATGTCACCAAAGGTTGACAAAGAAAGTTGACATGTGACGATATCAAGAAATCAAGAGATGCCAAGATGAGGGGGAGTAAAATACACACTGCACTTTTTTTTCCTTCACCAAGTCTTTATCCCACTGGGTTTTTCTTGGTAAGGTTTTTAATGAGGCAGTTACTCCATAAGCGTATTCTACCCAATACACAAATGACATCCAAGGGGGAGTGTTATAAAACGTGTTTGTGTATGTCATTTGTACATATACTTATCTACCCAGATTATTTCTCCTATATATTGTACTAATTACTCTACCTATAAAAGATGGAATAATAGAGCACAAACTGCTCTTCTTCCAAGTTCTTCCTCTGCTTATTTTCGCTTTTCTCTACTATTCTTCACCTTCATCTTCCTCTTCTTCATGCTTTAATCACTTCATTTATAACATATACAAGTGTGGGATATATACATATTATTTAAAGCTTTAACTTATGGACAGGCTGCTGCTCCCCTCGGAAAGTGGTGATAGACACAATATATGGATGTGTAGAGATATATAGACTTGTAGCACATGCTCCTTTTTGCCTTGAAGTGGTCCCCGCTGCAGGTATGCCCGATTTCAATTGATGTTTCGAAGTAGTCGTTTAGTGATGAATTAACGGCTTCATTACTTTTTACCACCTTGTATTTTCGGTCAAATTAGGATCACCCCCTAAAGAAAAAAACCGATTTTTGACCCCCTAAACTTTGTAATTCTACGGTTTACCCCCTATGGTTGGTCCGATTTCGTTTTCGTCACAAGACTTAACGGAAACTGCGGATGGTAGACATGTGTATTCATTGATTTTCGCCACCTAAATAATTTTTAAAAAATAAAAAAACGATTTTTTTTCTTTTCTTTTTCTTCTTCTTTACTCCTTTTTTTTTGTTTCTTTCTTTCTCTTTTTTTTTTCTTCTTCTTTTCTCTTTTTCTGTTTTGTTTCTTTCTTTCTCCTTTCACCTGACGACTGCCCCCACCTTGTCATCCTCTTCCATTGAATTCACTCACAAACCACCAACCCAAAATCTCCGCCACTCAAGCCTGCCAAATCAAACCCCTTCACAAACCCAGCCTTTACACTACATATCCAGCAACCCGAGCCAAATCAATACTTCCTCCCAACCCGTTCGCCGCCTCCACCGCCATGGGTAGAAAGAATTTTGTAAAGTCTTTGATGGGATTGCGTGAATTGAGTGATTTGAGTGGGGATTTTTTTGTTGACGGATTTGATGGGGATTGGGAGGTGGTGGTAGGAAGATGAGGAAAGTTTTCGAAGTGCCGACGCCACTGCAAGTTAGTTGCCTGCCTTTATCCTCCATCACATACAACCAAGTTAGCTATTAATTATAGTGTGTTGTGGGCTGTCAATTGGTATATTATTGGCAGCGTCCATCAATAACTTGGTTGTTGGGTGTGTTGTGTTGTCGATGTGGAGGTATCGTTGCTGGTGGTGGTGGTGGTGGTGATGCTGGTGGTTGTGATGGTTGTAGTGGTGATTGAGGGTGAGGGGTTAACAGTGGGTTTCAAAATCATGACAAATTAAAAAAAAGGTTTTTTCGTAGGGAGAATTGCCTTTGTTGTTGTTATCGTTTTGGTGGTGATGATGGTGATGGTGGAAGTAGCTGTGATGGTGGTGGTGGTGGCTGTGAATTGTGATGGTGGTGGTGGTGGCGTGGTAGAGTTTTCCAGGAAGGAGAAGAATGGTTTGGTTAAGAGGTGGTTGTTGATTTTACTTTTTAATTAGAAAGTGTTATAAATTGTGTAATTAATGAGCTATGTTTTATGAAGAAAACAGGAAGGGAAGGCAGGAGAAAGAGAAGAGGAAGATGAGCAAGAGCTCGTCATTTTTCATTCATCAGTAATAACAAGCCAGAGAAATGATACAATAAATAGGCAAAACTGATGAGGTGAGGGTACTGTATTGTTAGGTAGGATAATGACATTCATAACACGTTTTATAACACTCCCCCTTGAATTTCATTGTACTTTGTATAGAATACGCTTTAGGGAGAACTGCCTCGTTAAAAATCTTACCAAGAAAAACCCAGTGGGATAAAAACTTGGTGAAGGAAAAAAGAGTGCAGTGCGTATTCTACTCCCCCTCATTTTTACCTCTCTTGATTTCTTGAAGTTGTTGCATGCCAATCATCCTTCTCAACTCCTGGTGACGTGTGCTTTGTCTGATTACTTTTGATACACCATTACTTTAATTGAACAATGTGGGCAACACTATCTCCATTATTTGTTGTTGGAGCATCTTTCTTGCCACCTCGCTTTTATGGTCCCGATGACATAGAAATTTCATGTGTAAAGTTATAGCAGATGTCCGTCTGTGCTTTATGTGGATCAAATAAAGGTCCTGCATCTGCAAAAACTAACTACATTTTCTTTGGGCTTACAAGGTTAATATAATGCCATATCTTATTATATCCCAAAGCTAAAAGTAAAATCATATCTTGCCAATAAGCTTATGGCAAAAACTTCAGGCTTTATGTTACTAGCAATATAAATTTCACTTAGATATGGTATTAGGACCAATCTAATAGCACGGTATTTGGAAGCTTCTTCGGGAGTTCCAATCATAAATAAGTTTATCCATATTCAAAAATGATTTAAATTATGTAAAGATCAATTCAGTTCTATTTTGTAATTTTCCGGGAATTAGTTGCTTCAGGCAACTTGGATCCTTCAGGGATCTTTCATGTATATATCATGACTTATGGATCCATAATAATAGGCTGTAATAGCATTCATTAGATGCATTTCTAATACTTTTCATATACTGCCAGACTTATCAAAAGGAATTGCATCCACCACAGGGGAGTATATCTCCTCATAATTAATTACCAGGTTGTTCAGGTAAAACCTTGTGCAACAAACCGTGCTTTATCTCTCATATTCTTTTCTGCACAAATTCCCATTTTATGACCAGTTGAATTTTACACCTTCTGGTGTATAGTCTACAGGTCCGGAAATTTCTTTCTTTGAGCGAGTCCAACACAGCCTTTAATCATGTTTCTCTATTTTGGCCAATCATAGTGTGCCTACATTCTTCAAATGTAGGTTCATGATCCTCATTTTATTTAGCGCTATATATTAAATAAGACAAATATTCCGTCGACGGTTATTTTCACGTCGGTTCCATCTTATTTCTGACACTGTAATTGAGATCTCATCATGCTCATTTATTTCAGGTACCTGAGTTACTTCTGGAACTTTATCAATTTGTGTCAGAAAACCTCTTCTGGAGGATTTTCCTCTTCTTGAGGACTTTTAATTCAAACCTCTACTGGAGGCCTTATTTCCTTATTGGGGCCATCTTATCACTTTGCTCCTTTTTCTCTATCGAGAATTTCTTTTCTTTCTTTTGGAACCGAGGTTAATCTATAGATTCATTTGCATACTTATATTGTTCCTCAGGAACATCAATCTAAACAGGAGCATTTGCAGCTGGTATATGGTCACACTTAATTTAAATGTGTCTGGCAATTGCATATCAATTTTCCTGCAAATGAATCATCTTTTGAACTTCAGGTTCATACTAATTTATTCGAGGATCAAAACTAGGCATTGATAAATCATTTCAATAATCTCTTGATCCAGCTGCTTATTCTCTCCCCCTGAAGTTGGGTAAAAACATCAATTAATAAGCAAATCGTACTATAAATAAATCTCCAATCTCCTGTCATACGTTTACTTTTGTAATCTATGGAGATACATACCCAACGTAGATTCCCAATCTTCTTTAAGAGACCATTTCACAACCCTGTGGTGGAGCATTATATACTGAATAACCAATGGTCCGAAGATGGGAAAAACTAAGTATGTGACCATTGATCAATTAAGTGGGGAGATGTTTTCATATTGGCTTGATGCACTCAAGTGTTGCTGCATATAAAATACCATTTTTTCTCAAATAGTAATATTTCATCAATGGTCCTGCAATCAATTGTCAACATGGCCCAGATCTTTTTGGGTTTATTTCCAATGATATACACTATCCATTTGAAGAAATATACCAGCATTATCTAGACATATAGTCTAGTAACATAAGTAGGGACATATACCGCAAGTGGCTTAATTATTAAATCAGTGCGCACAATGCCAACTTGCGTTACATAATAGATCATCTAGTCGATGCATCGTAAAAATTACCTAGATGGTTAACACAGCGGATTTATCAGTCCGCGTTCATGTCCCTGAATTATTCTCAAACTTGCTGGTGATTCTAGGCCAATCTCATCTTAGGAAGGCCGTATAATTAATTTCGCAGCTAACAAACACATGGAAATTCATTGATTGTAAAACTTCTGGTTTTTCAATGAATGATCCAATAAATTTCGTGCATCATTATTGACCCAGGATGGCCCAACCGGTCTTGCCAAACAATAAGTCCATGTACCAGCTTCAAGCTGGTGCCAGCTTCAAGCTGCTATTTATGTGCCAGCTTCAGGCTGTATAACTTAGAAAAATTATTTACCAGCTTCTAGCTGGTGCATACTAGCTATAAATTACATATCTATCAGCCAACTTCTAGTTGGTCTCAGCTTCAGGCTGTATAAACTTGTGTATTTAAACACTTAAAATTTCTAGCTTCAGGCTAGAGCATTTCAGCTTCTTGGCATTTCAGCATTTCAGCCAACGATACCTCCACATCGACAACACAACACACCCAGCATGTCCTTTTTTTACGTCCTCTTTTTTTCTTGTCTTGATTGTTATTTTATGAACTCGATTCATCACATGAGATATTGACGAAATTCCTCTTCTTTGTATTTTGTATATTTGTTGCACTAATTGCTTATCCTTGTTGGTGGGTAAACAAATTATAATAACTTCTTTTTTTCTTTCGGGACCCATAACAAATATGAGATGATCTTTTATGGGTTGTAAAGAAGATAGATGGGAAGAATCATAGATTCAAGAAGATAGATGGGGAGAATCAAGGATTCAATGATTAATGAAGCAACCTTTATGAAAGCAAAATAATACAAATTCGATTTAGACAGACTCATGATTAAACCATTATTTTGTGTAGTTCATAAAAACAATTTAATTTTGATCATATACCATATGTAGGTAGCTATTTTTTTAATGCTAATATGTATATAGCGAGCTGTAATATCATTGGCAGTTTTTAATTATGTGTAGCAAGTTTATTATTTAAATTATATAAATGTTGATATAAAAATAACCTAAGAGAATAATTAAAAAAAAAGGAAAAGAAGAGAGTTACCAGGTGGTATACAATGATGATCTTCACCTCGATTTTCCAAGAGCTCTGTGTCAATTTTCCAGGAGCTCTAGAAGATAATTGTTTCTCATACCTTGATCTTCTCGTTCGAATATTTCATCAGCTGACGAAAATACAAGGCCAATGTTATTATTATCAATTTGTTACTTCTAGATCCAATATTCACTTTATTTTTTTTTTTGATTTTTTTATGCCAACCAACTTCGCCCTTCAGAAACAATAGAGGATATTGCAATGCGTCATAACAACTGTAGTAATGCTTCACCATATGTTTTTGTCCAGAATGAGCATGAACTACAATATCTCTCTCAAAAGGTACATTAGCATTATTACCTTCAATCCATATCGCAGCAACCTGTTCTGATGTAGGTGCATTATATACACATTGATCAAGAAATAAATTTGTATGGATATGTATTTCAAGCTTATGAAAAGAAGGAAAATTGTTTAATGTTTTTAGAAATTGAGCATAAGGATTTCCTTCAAGAATATCCATCAACTTCTTTATGATACTTTCATTCAAGTTGGCATCTTTAGTGATATGCATCCTGTTCTGCAACTCATAGTTAGTATCGTAAAACTAAAGTTGGAAATATTTTGGGGGTGTTTTCTGTCGGTACCAAACCCGACAAATTATGATAGATTTGGCCTTGTGCTTTGAATGAATACACTTCTTGTTTTGAGGATGCAAGTTCCTTATCTAAGTTAACATTGAAAGATATAAATGAGAATATAATATTGTACGCTTTAATATTTGTGCGGAACTCTTAAGATTCTGGTGTTAATGAGGTAAAAAAAATTATATAAATCATCTTCATATTTTGGTGAAGATAAATACACTTGTCCATTACCACAAAAAAATGAAACCGGTTCAAATTCAAATTTTTTAGCCGCACAATATGCACAGGTCGAAATATTTGCAAGTTTGTGTGATAAAGAACATGCTGGGCGAAACTCTGTGATTCCTAAACCAATTTAAGAGTAAATTATATTAGCAATTTCTTATATAGTCAAGTCCATAAATATATATGTAAACGAAAATATTAAAGTTCATAATAATCAAATCAAAAAAATAAAAGGAAACAATTTTATAATATTTACTTACCATGGTATTTTTATGGGATAATTCAATATTTTGTCCTTTTTTTTACGTCCTCTTTTTTTCTTGTCTTGATTGTTATTTTATGAACTCGATTCATCACATGAGATATTGACAAAATTCCTCTTCTTTGTATTTTGTATATTTGTTGCACTAATTGCTTATCCTTGTTGGTGGGTAAACAAATTATAGTAACTTCTCTTTTTCTTTCGGGACCCATAACAAATATGAGTATGATCTTTTATGGGCTGTAAAGAAGATAGATGGGAAGAATCAAAGATTCAATGATTAATGAAGCAACCTTTATGAAAGCAAAATAATACAAATTCGATTTAGGCAGACTCATGATTAAACCATTGTTTTGTGTAGTTCATAAAAACATTTTAATTTTAATCATATACCATATGTAGGTAGCTATTTTTTTAATGCTAATATGTATATAGCGAGTTGTAATATCATTGACAGTTTTTAATTATGTATAGCAAGTTTATTATTTAAATTATATAAATGTTGATATAAAAATAACCTAAGAGAACAATTAAAAAAAAAAAAGGAAAAGAAGAGAGTTACCAGGTGGTATACAATGATGATCTTCACCTCGATTTTCCAAGAGCACTGTGTCAATTTTCCAGGAGCTCTGAGCACGAATGAAAACAAAGTAAACTAATCACTGGGGAATTTAATTAGCAGCGTATCCTGTTTATTTAGAATCGAATCTACAATTGTATTCGGGTACTCTTTTATTTATAATATGGACATAGAATCCAATTTACAATCGTACTAGTTTATTATTTAAATTATATAAATAATAATATAAAAATAACCTAGAAAAAAGGAAAAGAAGAGAGTTACCATAATTTACAATACCCTTTTAGACATAAAATCCAATTTACAATCGTATTAGTTTCCCGTCAGACTCAATTTGCCGTCATTTCGAAAAGTGTAATCCAATTTACAATTGTATTCGGGTACCGTTTTAGACATAGAATCCAATTTACAATCGTATTAGTTTGCAGTCAGACTCAATTTGCCGTCATTTAGAAAAGTAGAATCCGATTTACAATTGTATTCGGTCGGTATTTGCCGTGATTAAAAAAAGTTTAATTTTGATCATAATGCTAATATAATATAATATGTATATAGCGATATGTACGTAGCGATTTTTAAAGATTGATAATTGTATTCGGTCGGTAATGCTAATATAATATAATATCTATATAGCGGTATGTACGTAACAATTTTTAAAGATTTATAATTGTATTCGGTCCGTATTTGCCGTAACACTCAATTTGCCTGTGATTAAAAAAAGTTTAATTTTCATCATAATGCTAATATAATATAATATGTATATAGCGATATGTACGCAACAATTTTTTAATAATTATGTAAAGCAAGTTTTTAAAATGACTATTATGTTTTTAATTATAGTAGAAAGAGGAGGGTATTTTTGTATTTCAATTTCGCAAGTTTTAGGACTTGGTGCTTTTATATACAGTATAGATAAGTATTTTTATTTTTTTTGTAAAATTTTTTTATAAATTTTTTTTCATTTTTACATTTTTCTAAAAATTAAAATAAAAAAAATCGAACGGTAAAGAACTTACCACGTGTCGATCATCCAATGCATTCCGTTAAGGCAACTAATAGAAATATAAAAACCCTAACGAAATGAGGTGAAATGCGGAATTACAAAGTTTAGGGGGTCAAAAACCGGTTTTTTTTCTTTAGGGGGTGATCCTAGTTTGACCGAAAGTACAAGGGGGTAAAAGTAATGAAGCCCATGAATTAACTAATATAAAGTTTATGTACAATTTATACATATGCTTATATACTAGTTGTTAACTCCACATGCTGCTCTTTTGGAAATCGATTTGTATGGCATCACCCAAGTGACAATTTCTCCATGCTGTCCCATGTCTTGTGTGGAGCCCACCCCAAACTACCCTGGAAAGATATGTCCTCCGTGCCACAATTTGAAGATTCACCATATATTACGAATTTGCGATGATGGTTGTGACTTGAGCCTCCACATCATATATTAAATATCCTGTGGATATTAATATATAAGGTGAAGGCAAGTCCCTTGTGCTCCCCGAACTGTTGCGCACCTTAGCTGTGTGTGTCCCCATTTTATTTGTTGAACTGCGAAGCATAAGTGAAGTGAAAAGGAATTTCACCCCAAACTTGTTGCTTTCTTTATTTGCTTGCAAATTGGAAATCATCGTGGGTTGCCTCCCACGCAGCGCTTCTTTAACGTCTTGTAGCTGGACTCGGAGCTCGTCATGCGGAAAGCATGTCGGCGAACGGTAGCGCTACCTCCTGTCCGATAGGTTCTTTAGGAATGTACAACTTAAGGCGTTGTTCATTCACTGTGAAGGTACCGTCGTCTTTGCTCCGAATTTCAATGGCGCCAGAGGCGTTGTTCATTCACTGTGAAGGTACCGTCGTCTTTGCTCCGAATTTCAATGGCGCCAGACTGGAAGACTCGGGTGACCTCGAAAGGTCCTGACCATCGTGACCGAAGCTTTCCTGGGAAAACTTGAGTCGGGAGTTGAATAGCAGAACATAGTCTCCAGCCTGGAAAGCTCTTTTCAAGATCCGCTTGTCTCCAGCCTAGACGAGCCAGTAAGGAGTCGTCCTGATAGGGGTCTTGTAAGCAGTCCGGTAAGCCCATAGAGCGTCGTCGAGCTTGATAGCCCAATCTTTTCTTGAAGAGCTTACGGTCTTTTCCAGGATCTACTTAATAGCCCTGTTGGAGACTTCCACTTGACCGCTCGTTTGAGGACGGTAAGGGGTAGCAACTTTGTGGGTTACTCCGTATTTACGGAGCACATCCTCCAGCTTCTTGTAACAAAAGTGGGTGCCGCCATCACTAATCAATGCCCTGGGTGTGCCGAGTCGGGAGAAAATTTTATTTAGAAATCGAACAACAACCCTTGCATCGTTTGTTGGTGAAGCAATGGCCTCCACCCATTTTGTGACGTAGTCGACTGCAACTAGGATGTAGCAGTTAGATCGGGAAGATGGTAATGGTCCCATATAGTCGAAACCCCATACATCGAAAGGTTCAACCTCCAGAATGCCCTGTTGTGGCATCTCATGGCACTGCGAGATGTTCCCTGTGCGTTGGCAGCGATCGCGAGATTGAGTCTATTTCCTAGCATCTTTGAATAAACTAGGCCAAAAGAATCCACTCTGCAATGCTTTTGTTGCCGTTTTGGTTGCGGTAAAATGGCCGCCATAAGATGAAGCATGACAATTGTAAATAAGGTTGTCGACCTCGTCCTCGGGCAGACATCTGCGGATCACCCCATCGCCGCATCTTTTGAATAGTAGCGGGTCATCCCAGAAATAATTTTTGACATCAGAGAAGAATTTGGGGGCAGGACACCGCTTGCTAAGTAGTTGACACAGTCAGCATACTATGGGGTTGTACAGATAACTGCCGCTTCGAGGGCTGCTAGCTGTTCTTCTGGGAAAGAGTCATCAATGAGTAATGCTTCCTCACTTAGAATGGAATCCTGGGCCAATCGCAAAAGAAGATCTGCTACCATATTCTCGGTTCCCTTTTTGTCTCGAATTTTGAGATCAAACTTTTGGAGCAACAGCACCCACCGAATCAGCCTCGGTTTAGCATCTTTTTTCTGCATAAGGTACTTGAGAGTTGATTGATCGGTGTGTACTATATTTTTGGATCCGAGTAGATAGGAGCGGAACTTCTCGATGGCGAAAACTACCACAAGCATCTCTGTTTCCGTGGTTGCATAATTAGCCTGTGCATCATCGAGTGTTTTTCTGGCATAATAAATTGCACGCAATTTATTATCCTTCCTTTGTCCCAAAACAACCCCCACTACGAAATCGCTGGCATCGCACATAATCTCGAAAGGAAGGCTCCAGTCAGGTGGTTGCATGATAGGAGCTGAGAATAGTGCTTGGTTGATCTTCTCAAAAGCTTCGAGGCACTCCTGGTTGAATACGAAGGGTACATCCTTGATGAGAAGATTAGTCAAAGGTTTAGTGATCTTTGAAAAATCTTTGATGAACCTTCGATAAAACTCGGCATGGCCTAAGAAACTTCGGATTCCTCGAACATTTGTTGGAGGGGGAAGCTTCTCGATCACCTCGATTTTTGCACGGTCAACTTTGATTCCACGTTCAGAGATGGTGTGGCCCTGAACTATTCCTTCGCGTGCCATAAAATGGCACTTTTCCCAGTTGAGAACTAAGTTGGCCTCTTCGTATCTTTACAAGACCCGAGAAAGGTTGGCGAGACATTCGTTAAAAGTCTTTCCGTAGACCGAGAAATCGTCCATAAAGACTTCCATGATTTCTTCGATCATATCGGAAAAGATTGCCATCATGCAGCGCTGGAATGTCGGTGGACCATCACACAGGCCAAACGGCATTCTCCGATAGGCGAATGTGCCATAAGGTCATGTGAATGTCGCCTTCTCCTGATCAGCTGGATGGATAGGAATCTGGAAGAAACCCGAGTATCCATCCAAGTAGTAGAAGTAAGAGTGCTTTTCCAACCTCTCGGGCATCTGGTTAATGAAAGGGAGTGGAAAATGATCCTTCCGGGTGACGCTGTTTAACTTCTTGTAGTCGAAGCACATGCGCTTTCCTGTGACTGTCCTCGTGGGGATTAACAGGTTGTTCTCATTTTTCACGACAGTCATCCCCCCTTTTTTAGGCACTACATGAACAGGGGAGACCCATTCACTAACCGAAATGGGATAGATTATCCCGGCGTCCAGCAACTTCAAGATCTCTTTCTTGACGACTTCTTTCATGTTTTTGTTGAGATGTCACTGGCGCTCGATCACCGGCTTATAGCCATCTTCCAGGAGTATTCTATGGGCACAAAATGAGGGACTTATCCCGGTGAGATCATCGATAGAATACCCGATCGCTTTTCGGTGTGCCTTCAGAACACTCATCAGCTTCTCCTCCTCTTCCTCCGTCAGGCTTGTGTTTATGATTACTGGGCACGAAGATTTAGGACCCTGGAATGCGTAACGAAGTTTGGGTGGAAGAGGCTTTAGTTCAACCTTTGGGGCGTCGACAGCTGTTGAGTCGCCTGGCGTCTTGCTTAATTCTTTAATTCTCTTGTCTTCTTCGACAAACGCCAGAGACAGGACCTTAAGTTGGCGTGCACAATCTGCTATCTCAGGATCTGGATCCCGAGTCCCTTTATTAAGAGCAATGCATGCCAACAGAGGATCTGTATAGTCTGCTTGTGCAGGAGGTTCTTCATCCGATATTTCAACGATGTTAAGTCAGTAGCAGGAATCATCTGGTACTCCTTTGCGTATTACTTCATCAACAGCGTAGCAAATTTTCTCGGACCCGACTTGTAGTGTGAGCTTTCCCCCTTGCATCGATTATGGCACCGGCAGTTGCCAAAAAGGGTCGTCCTAGGATGATTGGTACGTGGTTGTCTACTTCATGTCGAGAACCACAAAATCAATCGGAACGAAGAAGTTCCCAACTTTGATAGGAAAATCCTCCAAAATTTCCACTGGATACTTGACAGTCCGATCTGCTAGGTGGAGTGACATCGCAGTAGGTTTCAAATCCCCTAGGTTGAGCTGTCTGCTGATCGACAAAGGGATCACACTAACACTTGCGCCTAGATCGTAAAGTGCTCTCTCGATTCGTACCTTCCCTATGTCACAGGGGAAGCTTGTTTTGAATAATCGCACTACATTCTCCCGTCAGTGCCACCGTCCAGTAGTCAATCAATTTATTCATTTTGGACAAGATGTCCTTTAGGAATTTTGCGTATGTAGTCATTTGGGATACGGCTTCTATGAACGGAATGTTGATGTAGAGTTTTTTCATAACATCCAAGAAACGTCCGAACTTCTTATCATGCACCAGTGGGTTGAGCCGTTGAGGGAATGGTATTGGTGGAACATAGGCTTTCACTTCGTCTTGCTTTGCCTTCCCTTTATTGGCTGACACAGCTTGCTCATGCTCCGCAGGCTTGTCTTTTTGCACGGCCTGGCCATGCTCTTCCTCTACTACCGGGACTGGAGGTGGTTGTCGCTCCGGATATTGAGTACCACTCCTAAGTGTGATTGCATTGCATTGAGCGTTAGGGTTTACATCCAGTTTTCCCAGTAATCTGCCAGGATTGCCCTGGCTAGGGGTAGCTTGTGCGATCTGACACTTGAGATTGTTAATCTCGTTAGAAAGCCCTTTCACAACTTGTCGTTGCTCCTCCATGAACTGTTGTTGCTGTTTCATGAAATTTGTCATGAAAGACTGGATGTCGTCTTTTGGAGGAGGCTAATACGCCTGTTGGTATGGCTGTGCAGGTTGTTTAGGAGGATATCCGGGAGGACCCCTTTTGGTTTGGTTTTGGTTTTGAGCGAGCACTCACTTGCTCTTGGCATGCTTACTCATATCCTCCCTCTGCCGGTCACTCCGAATAACCTCCTTCGCATCTAGCACAGGAATGGGATTGTCCTTTCCCATTTAACTTCAAGATGGCTTCCAACTTGGCATTCACTAGGCTCATAGCGTCAAGTTCTAGAACTCCGGCTGTTCTTGTGAGCTCGCCTTGCCATTCGAATTTATTGCTGGCGATGTGTTCGAACAATTCGTATACATCCTCAGCATCATTGGCTAAGGCTACTCCTCCGACCGCAACATCAACATGTGCGCGGAGGGATTCGTTCAGGCTCGCATAGAACTTCTCCACGATCAGCCAATCGGGAAGGCCATGCTGTGGACATCTTCTCAAAGCTTCTTTGAATCTTTCCCATGCATCCTAGAAAGATTCACTGGACTTTTGTTTAAATTCCATGATGCCATTCCTCAATGTCATGGCCTTGTTGGGTGGAAAAAATTTCTTCAGAAAGGCCTGAGACAGGGCAGCCCATGTAACAAACGTCCTAGGAGGTTGTGCGTGTAAGTATCCGGGCATGCAAACTTGACAATCAAGTGCAGCGGAAAGACCCGAACACTTTGGAGGATCCAAGTGAAGCAACCAAACCGAACAACAAAATCGATCATACCTGAAATAGTTAGGATCTTTCACCTAACTGAAGAGCCGAATCAGCTAGAGCCGAAAGAATATCCTGCTCCTCTACGGTATCCACAGGAATCGTCAATCACAGGTCGGAATCGTCTCACGATCTCCAACCCCCAAGCACTCCCGAACCGTGGTGCTAGCTACGGATTTCTGGGAGCTTAATCTTGTCGTTTTGTGTTCTTCTTTCTTTCTCAAAGAAAGGAAGTGTTTGTGTGTGTTCTTGCTGGTCTGAAAAACACTCTCAAGGCTCTCCAAAACCAGAATGCCATCAGCCAAAAACCCAAAGTATAATCAAATTATGCCACTCAATTAGTGCTTATGGTAATGGCCAACATAATGGCCCATCATGATTAAGATACCCATTATCTTATCTACCACTAAGCACTAATGGGATTATACATCACAAGAAATCAGGTTTGGCTCAATAATTCTAACAATTATTGAATCAAACCAGCCCAAAACGACCCTGGTCCAACCACGGTCCAACCACAGTCCAACCATGGTCCAACCACACCTGGTCGAACCATGGTCCAACCACAGTTCAACCACCTGCTCGAATCAACGATTCTAAGTGTGTGACCCTGTAGGCACTTGTAACGTCCGGAAATAATTGTAAACTCATTTACAATTATAAGCAAAGAGCGGTGTCTAGCAACACATCATTGCTACCCGAACGACAAGATCAGTACTGATTCTATATGCCTCGGAACATGTCATCGTCCCTTCGTCCCATTATCAAGATTAAACACGAGAGATGGAATATGTCAATCTCGCATATGTTCAATCTCTATTTCTTGATCCTCTAGTTAACCGTGTAAAACAGATACCTATGATATCACCATATCATAATCCGAGCATGGCCATGCATTTCCGGTTCAACTATATCAAGAAACCATCTGATAATATACCCGTTATATGGGTTGGACGAATCCCCTCTGGATCATACAAAACCCACTACACATTTATCATATACCCAATGATTACCCTTAAGTCGTCCCAGTTACGGATGACTAGGAATAATATCAAAGTATACGACTCATATGTTGGGAACCTTGATGATCTCAGGTCTAAGGACAACACATATAAGAACAACTAATGACAATCATATAACGTTCCATGTAGGGTTCTTATGTGGTTCGGTCCAGTCCACAAGTTCTCTAACTTGTACCCGTATGTAGAATTCATATCTCATATAATTCTCAACATACGCTAGTCTTAATTTATTATTACAACCCATCCATAATAATAATCGACTAGGGACATGTAAGAATATAAAATATTCTAGGGTAACAAATATGTGCAAGCGTTTATCTCATAAACGATATTTATTGGAATAACCTTAATGAATATACATGACTACAAACATCCATTGATTGGCTTTTGGGCATATTGCTAACAATCTCCCACTTAGACTAAAGCTATTCATCCATGTATCTAATACCAATGGATGTTGCATGACCATCATGCTTCCGCTGTGTGAAAGGCTCAACCAAAGGATCTGCTATAAAGTTCTCAGAAGGAACTTTGTACAACCTCAGTTGTAGAGTTGGCAACTACTTCTTGCTTGGAACTCTTCCAGCTCACAGCACCATCTCCATGACAAAACACATAACCTGATTGCGATCTAAAGTCGTCCCTGTCAGTTTGGAAGCTAGCATCTGTGTAACCTTTTACAACAAGTTCATCAACACTTCCGTAAACGAGGAATGCATCCTTAGTCCTTCTCAAGTACTTAAGGATGTTCTTAACTGCTGTCCAGTGACTCTCACCGGGATCAGCTTGGTAGCTGCTTGTGACACTCAAAGCATAAGCGACTTTCGGTCGAGTACATAGCATGGCATACATGATAGATCCTATTGTCGAAGCGTAAGGGATCTTACTCATCCGCTCTCTCTCCTTCAATGTACTAAGACATTGATTCTTTGAGAGAGAGATGCCATGTGACATGGGCAAGAATCCTTTCTTGGAATCTTGCATGCTAAACCTCTTTAGCACCTTGTCAATATACGTACTTTGACTTAGCCCGAGAAGCGTTTTGGATCTATCTCTATAGATCTTTATACCTAACATTTAGGCAGCTTCTCCTAAGTCCTTCATCGAGAAATTTTCCTAACCAGGCCTTTACAGACTGTAGTGTCGGAATGTCATTCCCAATAAGTAGGATGTCGTCAACATATAACAACAAGAAAACAATAATGCTCCCTCTAACGTTCTTGTAAACACATGGTTCATCTTCGTTCTTAGTGAAACCAAACTCTTTGATCACTTCCTTAAAATGAAGATTCCAACTCCTAGAAGCTTGCTTCAACCCATAAATGGATCTTTGCAACTTGCATACCATATTAGCATTCTTTGGATCGACAAAACCTTCATGTTGTGTCATGTACACATCCCCTAAAACATTTCCATTAAGGAAAGCGATTTTGACATCCATTTACCATATCTCATAATCATGGTATGCCGCTATAGCCAATAGAATCCGGATGGATTTAACCATGGCAACTGGCGAGAAAGTTTCATCATAGTCAATACCATGAACTTGCCTGAAACCTTTCGCCACCAATCGCCCTTTATAGGTAATCACATTACCATCCATGTCGGTCTTTTTCTTAATGACCCACTTGCACCCTATGGGTTTTACCCCTTCAGGTGGATTAACCAAGGTCCATACCTTGTTTTGATACATGGATTCTATTTTCAAATTCATGGCTTCTAGCCACTTCTTGGAGTCCGAACCCGTAATGGTCTGCTGATAGGAAGTGGGCTCATCCTCATCTATGAGCATCACATCTTCAGTATGAGTCATAAGAAATCCATATCTCTCAGGCTCATAGCGAATCCTATCTGACCTACGCAGTCCATGTGTTATAGGTACAGGATTCTCATCCACATCATCTTGTGGTTCTTGTCCTTGTTCCATCTCGGCCTCTATATCTCGAACTTCTTCCAGTTCTATTTTCCTCCCACTGATTCTTCTAGAAATAAATTCTCTTTCTAGAAAAATAGCAGTCCGAGCAACAAACACTTTGTTCTTGGTGGGATTGTAGAAATAATACCCTTTAGTTTCCTTAGGGTATCCTACAAAGAGGCACTTGTCGGATTTAGGGCCGAGTTTATCTGATGCTTCACGTCTCACGTAAGCCTCACAACCCCAAATCCTCATAAAAGACAAATTGAGACGCTTCCCAGTCCATTTCTCATATGGTGTCTTTTCAACCGATTTCGATGGAACACGGTTAAGTGTAAATGCAGCACTCAATAATGCATGTCCCCAAAATGAAGAAGGAAGGTCAGCTTGACTCATCATAGAACGAACCATGTCTAACAAAGTTTTGTTCCTCCTTTCGGACACACCATTCCATTGAGGTGTTCTTGGTGGAGTAAGTTGTGATACTATACCACAATCCTTTAGATGGTCAAGAAATTCTCGGCTTAAGTATTTCACCTCCTCGATCAGATCGAAGCATTTTAATACTTTTACCGAGTTGATTATGTACTTCATTCTTGAATTCTTTGAACTTTTCAAAGGATTCTGACTTGTGTCTCATTAGATACACATAGCCATATCTACTGTAATCATCAGTAAATGTAATGAAGTATTGAAAACACCTCTAGCCTGTGTAGACATAGGTCCGCATACATCAGAATGTATAAGACCTAACAAGTCCGAAGCTCTCTCACCTTTACCGGCAAAAGAAGCCTTCGTCTTTTTGCCTAATAAACATGACTCACATGTCTCATATGATTCAAAATCAAAAGAGTCTAAAAGTCCATCTTTATGGAGTTTAACGATACGAGTCTCGTTTATATGGCCCAAACGACAATGCCAAAGGTAGGTTTCATTAGAATCGTTCATTCTAACCTTCTTCGTATTAACGTTATAGATAGGCGTTTCTAGGTTTAGAACATACAAACCATTGCTCAAATATGCACCACCATAATAAATATCATTGAATTAAATAGAACAACAATTGTTCTTTATTACAAATGAAAAGCCTTTCTTGTCAAGACAAGAAACAGAAATCAAATTCCTACTTATGGTTGGTACATAATAACAATTGTCTAGTTGTAAACCAAACCACTCGGTAAGGTAAGATAGTAAGTTCCTACGGCTAATGCAGCAACTCTTGCTCCATTTCCCACACACAGGTCTATCTTGCCCTTTGCCATTCTCCTACTCTTTCTCAGTTCCTTCACATTTACACAAATGTGAGAACCACATCCAGTATCTAATACCCATGATGCTGAGATAGAGATATTAGATTTTATAACAAAAATACCTGAAGCGGAAGTCTCACTTCCCTTCTGCTTCTTTACCTCTTCAAGGTAAATATTGCAGTTACGTTTCCAATGACCGGACTTCTTGCAATGGAAGCATTGACCTTCCTTTGCAACACCGCCTTTTGGTTTCAGCACTTGTGAAGAAGAAGCACCAAACCTTTTTGGCAAATTTTTTCACCTTGCCCTTACCCTTTTCCTTGCTACTTCCAACCATCATAATGCTGTTGGATTTGTTTGCCTTCATCTGTTGCTCAACTGTTCCCAACATGTTAAGCAACTCAGACAATGATTTGTCAAGATGATTCGTATTGAAGTTCATGACAAATTGGCAGTAACTGTCCGGCAACGATTGCAGGACTAGATCAACCGCCAACTCCTTTTGCAAAGGAAAACCAAGACCCTCAAGGCTCTCAATGTAACCAATCATTTTGAGCACATGAGGTCTCACGAGTGATGACTGTGCCATCCTGCATTGGAACAATGCCTTAGAGGTCTCATACCTCCCAGGTGTTAGATCACATCGAACGCCCCCAATTACTCATGTTGCTTCTAAAGCTCAGAGTTCATGGTTATAAGAATAAGGCATGATGCATCCAATGCATCATCAAGATGCTTCTTGTAAGCATCCCTTTCTGCCCTAGAAGCACTAGACGCCGGTTCATTTGGAACAGGCCCTTCGACGACATACAATTTATTTTCTTGTTTGTGGACTATCCTCAAATTACGATACCATTTTAGGAAGTTATTCCCATTCAACTTTTCCTTCTCAAGGACAGATCGCAATGACACTGTGCTAGTGTTTTGTGCCATAGAAATTCTACAACAATGATCAATTCACACAAATAAGAATCATGCATACAAAATCATTTAACAAGGAATTCTATTAAATGATGCTCCTACTATATAAATCAAGACAATCGTATAAGTAGGCCAAGATCTATATTTCACTACTAGATAAGTCAGCTTTGGCTGATCGCTTACTTCATAGTTATTTAGGTAGACAACTCTTGTCAATTACATCTCATGTAACTCTTGGATAGTTGAGCGAACAACACTTGTTCTTGACTATCTCATAGACATTACTCAACTCCTTGCCTCTAAGTCCTTATTCCTATTAAGATGACCTAGCTAAGTCCAAACCCACAATAACCAGTTCAGATATTACAATTATCCAGTCGCACCTTGCTAGGATAAACATTGGCACCTTGCTTTGGCAAAACCTACCAAGTGTTGATCTAAGCAATGATGAGTGCTTATCATGGAAGGCAACTAAGAACTTAATATTTTTCATCAACATATTATTCCAATATATTACATGCATGTTCTTGATGAATCATATATTGATGTTTGTAAATTTGGAAACCAAAGATACATGTAAACATCGATGCCCATAAGTGAACATCGATGTCTTTAAGAATCTGATTCTCCCAACACCTTGGCAATGCACAAGGACATCGATGTCCATTGCTGAACATCGATGTCCATTGGCGTCGGGTACTCTAGGACATCGATGTCCTGTCATGAACATCAATCTCATTTGGCCTCTGGAACACAAGGACATCGATGTCCTTGAGGCTCTGGAAGTCCAAACTATTTGGCAGAGCTCAAGAACATCGATGTTCAACTCTTGGACATCGATGTTGGAAAGTTCCAACGGTTTATTGGCCTCTGGAACTCAAGAACATCGATGTTCAACTCTTGGACATCGATGTTAGGCAAGTTCCAAAAGTTCATTGGCCTCTGGAACTCAAGAACATCGATGTTCAACTCTTGGACATCGATGTTGGCAAGTTCCGAAAGTTCATTGGCCTCTGGAACTCAAGAACATCGTTGTTCAACTCTTGGACATCGATGTTGGAAAGTTCCGAAGGTCCAAAAACTTGGCAGTAGTTTTAAACATCGATGTCTAATCTTTAAACATCGATGTTTGAGACTCTGGAACACAAGGACATCGATGTCATGTCATGAACATCGATGTCCATTGGTCTCTGGAATCTCAAACCAAGCTCACAGGGCTCTTGAACATCAATGTTAAATCTTGAACATCGATGTTCGTGGGATTCTGCCAAGGCCAACCTTCATGGAACATCGATGTTATGACGCATAACATCGATGTCCAGTAGGCTCGGACAAGGCTAATTTTATGTGGACATCGATGTCCATCTGATGAACATCGATGTCCTGGCCCTGCTACATATGAACGACAATCGTTCCATACGAAAACCAACGGTCGCTTTTTGTTTTGTTGAACTCTTTCGACTTACTGCCAATATCCCCTTGATTGACTTCTCATACCAATCAAGTTCTTGTTGTCAAACAATTTTGACATAAACTAACATCAACATATATATCACATATACATAATTGAAAACAATATATCATGATCATGCTTTATCACATGGAACATATCATGTATATTTACAGAACATATCAAACATATGCACATAAATTCGGTTTAGAGCTTCACAAGAGGCTCCGCTACCACTGTAAGTATCCGGGCATGCAAACTTGACAATCAAGTGCAGCGGAAAGACCCGAAAACTTTGGAGGATCCAAGTGAAGCAACCAAACCGAACAACAAAATCGATCATACCTGAAACGGTTAGGATCTTTCACCTAACTGAAGAGCCGAATCAGCTAGAGCCGGAAGAATATCCTGCTCCTCTACGGTATCCACGCGAATCGTCAATCACAGGCCAGAATCGTCTCACGATCTCCAATCCCCGAGCACTCCCGAACCGTGGTGCTAGCTACGGATTTCCGGGAGCTTAATCCTGTGGTTTTGTGTTCTTCTTTCTTTCTCAAAGAAAGGAAGTATTTGTGTGTGTTCTTGCTGGTCTGAAAACCACTCTCAAGGCTCTCCAAAACCAGAATGCCATCACCAAAAACCCAAAGCATAATCAAATTATGCCACTTAATTAGTGCTTATGGTAATGGCCAACATAATGGCCCATCATGATTAAGATACCCATTATCTTGTCTACCACTAAGCACTAAGGGGATTACACATCACAAGCAATCAGGTTTACACATCACAAACACTCTCAAGGCTCTCCAAAACCAGAATGCCATCACCAAAAACCCAAAGCATAATCAAATTATGCCACTTAATTAGTGCTTATGGTATTGGCCAACATAATGGCCCATCATGATTAAGATACCCATTATCTTGTCTACCACTAAGCACTAATGGGATTACACATCACAAGCAATCAGGTTTGGCTCAATAACTCTGACAATTATTGAATCAAACCAGCCCAAAATGACCCTGGTCCAACCACAGTCTAACCACACCTGGTCGAACCATGGTCCAACCACGGTTCAACCACCTGCTCGAATCAACGATTCTAAGTGTGTGACCCTGTAGGCACTTTTAACGTCCGACAATAATTGTAAACTTATTTACAATTATAAGAAAAGAGCGGCGTCTAGCAACACATCATTGCTACCCGAACGACAAGATCAGTACTGATTCTATAAGCCTCGGAACATGTCATCGTCCCTTCGTCCCATTATCAAGATTCAACACGAGACATGGAATATGTCAATCTCGCATATGTTCAATCTCTGTTTCTTGATCCTCGAGTTAACCGCGTAAAACGGATACCTATGATATCACCATATCATAATCCGAGCATGGCCATGCATTTCCGGTTCAACTCTATCAAGAAACCATCCGATAATATACCCGTTATATGGGTTGGACGAATCCCCTCTGGATCATACAAAACCCACTACACATTTATCATATACCCATTGATTACCCTTAAGTCGACCAAGTTACGGATGACTAGGAATAATATCAAAGTATACGACTCATATGTTGGGAACCTTGATGATCTCAGGTCTAAGGACAACACATATAAGAACTACTAATGACAATCATATAACGTTCCATGTAGGGTTCTTATGTGGGTCGGTACAGTCCACAAGTTCTCTAATTTGTACCCGTATGTAGAATTCATATCTCATATAATTCTCAACATACGCTAGTCTTAATTTATTATTACAACCCATCCATAATAATAATTGACTAGGGACATTTAAGAATATAAAATATTCTAGGTTTATAAATATGTGCAAGCGTTTATCTCATAAACGATATTTATTGGAATAACCTTAATGAATATACATGACTACAAACATCCATTGATTGGCTTTTGGGCATATTGCTAACAGTGCGGTCAACCACGCCTTCGCCTTATCCTTGAGGGAGAAAGGAAAAAGGCGCAGCTTGATAGCATCCTCGGAGACTCCATTTACCTTGATGGTATCGCAGATTTCCAGGAAATCTTGCAAATGCTGATTCGGGTCTTCCGAGGAGGAACCTCCGAAAGGTTCGTTTTGGACCATTTTGATCAGGGCTGGTTTAAGCTCAAAGTTATTGGCTTGCACTGCTGGGCGGACCACACTGGACTATGCAAGGGTTGCATCGGGGATGGAGAAATCCCGAAATAGCCTCCGCCGAGGTCCGTATTGGTCTCCCTCCCGGATGACATGTCCGTCGTCTTTCATCTCTCCTCCGGACGATGAGTCGTCCTCCGATTCCTTCTCGATCCTTTGCTCGCGGATAGGATCTCCAAAAAGTCTTCACGATCTCGGGGTCTTGTTTTCCTGGTGGCACCCCCGAGCTTTTAGTTTTCATGCACTAAAGAAAGCTGAGAAAAGAGGAACAAACTAAACAAACGGGTGAAAAAGAAAATGAAAAATAAAAATCTAGATTAACCTAATCACTAAGTTAAATAATATTAATGCCGATCCCCGGCAACGGCGCCAAAAACTTGATAGCTTCCCGCAAGTATACGGGGTTGTTGTAGTACCAAGGTCGTCTCATAGGGATCTTTGCTAAGTACTATCTAACCAAGCAATTTATGATTGTCTAGAAAAATAAATAATGTTGAGGGATTAATGTTTGAAACCAAAACTAAAGTGATTAATAACGAGATTAAACTCAATAGTATAAAGTATGTAGGACTTCGGGGAATTCCTTGCCAATATTTCTATAAAATTAAGCTACGCATAAACAGGTCATGTACTGTCACCAGATAGCTAGCCTATGTAGAATCTATGAATTAAATTCTGAAATTAAACTTCTTTAAAAGAAACGAAAATTTAAACTAGATCGATAGCCTACTCTCATAGCACCGTAAAATCCCTTCCTAGTTTACGTCCACTATCCATTTGCCAGTGAAGAAATAAACTGAGAGCATTAAGAAATTTCCCTACTGAATCTCCAATAAAAAGCACGCCTCCCTCGAGGTCGGTTTTTATAGCCCGGTTTATGTTTTTCGATAGGTAAACGACACTGTCACTTAACGTTTCCCTATTATAAATTTATGCTAATTGATGATCAAGCAACTAACAGAGTGAAGATTCATAAACCGAATTAAAGAAGAATAAAATCAGAAAATAAAACTTTATTTAAATAAGCATGGAAACATTAACAAGTTCATCCCCTAATCCTAGACAAGAATTCTAGCTAGACATAACTTTAAAGAAAACAACAAGAATCTGGAAATAATTCCTCATTAAAAATTCAAGGAATAACTTACAAATAATGGAGCCAACCTTGAACCAAAAGAGACAAATTTCCAAGCTAAGAGTCTTCCAAAAGCCAAAGCCTAAGACTAGAATTACAAAGCTACAGAAAAGTACAAATTTCCAAGCTAGATGTGTGTTTTGCTGAATTGTGTTGGAGTAGAACTTGATGAAGGACTTCATTCCTTTGTCCAGTAGTGCATGGCCTTTATATAGCAGAGGGAGGAGCAAAATTTGTGGCTGGTAAGTATCATCACATGGCGCCAAAAGTGGTGTAATGGACTACTTCATTTTTGCGCCAAGATGGGTTGCATTGCCACCTCTTCAAACCGTCAGATGGCTGTTTGATGTTGACTCCTTTTTGCATGCAGGTACAGCCACATGCCTAGGCCTTGGCCAATCCAATTTCCAAAAATAGATTAAGCACATGCCATGTCAAGGAAGTGAGCAGGGAGTGGGAAGTGGGCTTTGCGCATTTGTTTGGTTCTTGGGGGACCACTTGTGCAAGCCATGCCAAGATTAGAATTCTTAGCCAACTTTTGTGCACAAGTGATGCACCAATGGACCAAGTCTTGGATGGTATCAGCTCAATTATTCTGGTAATGGATGAGCCTCACGTGAACAACCATGCATCTTGGGTTGGGCTTGCACTTTCTCCATGATAATGGGCTTTGGGCCTTGGCAAATTAATCCACATACTGTTGGGATATACTTATGGGAATTTTTGGCCTAAACTGTGAAGAGCTTCATCTCGTCTTTCCTCGTGTCCTCAGGTTGCATGAGCTGGATTATTTCGCATAGGCATCCCGTGCAGAAAAACTACACCCTTGTCCTGAAACTTAGTGGTTTGGCGCCTAAAAATACATGGAAAATACCAAAAGTCTAGCAAAGGGGTTTTATCAAAAATAAAATGGAAAACAAAGAAGAAAACAACATAATCAAATAAAATGAATAATATTTGCAAGTTAAAACATGAAAACAACCCAGAATCGAGTGCAAAATGCGCACTCATCAGCCTCCCGAGCAATGCTTCTTTTACGTCTTGTAGTTGGACAGCCTGCAGCACACACTAGTCATGGTGGCTCAAAAAGAAGACGAGGAATCTCCATCTCTAATGTTGCTCCAGGATTGTGATGCTTTAGTTTTTGCCCATTCACTTTGAAAGTGCTATTCCCTTCATCCAAATTACCATTCGGAAGGTAATCGAGCACTGTATATGGCCCTGTCCAGCAATTATGAAATCCGCCATTGGAGAGTTTCAGCTTGGAGAGAAAGAGGGGAACTCAATCACCCACATTAAATTTATGTTTCTTTGTTTGAATTAGCATGATGAAAGCTTCAGCATTATCAATAGTAGGCTCCACCATATCAACAGAATGAGAAATAGTGTCACTGTCGTTTAGAATCTCCAAGGCTTGCAAGTTGGGGTTAACAGCTGGAATGGCTGATGGGCATTGTGTTTCCTTCTCTATAGTTCTGTCACCATCTTTTCGTCCATCCTTGCTGGCCAAACAACTCAATCGTGAATCAACAGTGTCTTCCACAGCGCCTGTTGCATGAATCATATCCTCATTGACATTTTCAATGGCACTCACCATATAGCAAGCATTGGATCTGACTCCATTGCGTTCAGGACATTAAATTCCACTCTTTCCTCCCCAACTCCAAATGTGATGCTTCCATCCTTTACATCAATTATAGCACTAGCTGTTGCGAGAAAAGGCCTCCCAAGAATGATTGGGTATGGTCATCAAGCTTCATATCCTTAATAACAAAGTCACAGGGAATATAAAACTTCCCTACTTTCATAGGAACATACTCTGAGACAGCAACAGGATACTTCACAGATCGGTCAGCAAGCTGTAGCACCATGCGTGTTGGCTTTTTCTCCCCAAAGTTGAGCTTTTGTGCTGCTGCTAATGGCATCAAACTTATACTGGCCCAAGTGTCACACAATGCTTTATTGATGTTCTGGGTTCCAATAGTACATGGAATTTAAAAGCTTCGCGAATCATCAGGCTTTGGTAGAGGTTGTTGTTTCAGCAACACAACACCACATTCTGCTGTTAGGCCATTCTCTGCTTCCCTACAGTCGGCTTGTTGGTCAGGATCTCCTTTAGGAACTTTACATAGATGGGCATCTGATCCAAAACAGTAGTGAAGGAAATCTCTAACCTCAGGCTACTGAGCATGTCCATAAATCTTTTATATTGCTCCTCGAGTTTACTCTTTCTATAGACCTGTGGAAAGGGCAGTGGGGGTTGGTAAGGCACTGGCAGTGTGGTTTTCTTAGGGGCTTCTTCCTACAGTGCCATTGGTTTGGACATTGCTTCCTATTTCTTCTTTGTTTCAGAGTTTGTCACCTTTACTGGCTCAGGAACAGGGTCTGGAAGCTCTTTCCCACTTTGTAGTGTCACTACTTGACATGTTCTTTCGGATTTACTTTAGATTGACTATGTAGTGAACTGTGTGGCTGCTTCATATAAACATGTGGATAGGGCAGTAGGGACTGGTATGGTACTGGCAACATCACTGGCTTGCTTGCTGCTTCATTCCTGTCTTCTAGTACCTTTCCGCTTTGGAGTGTTACTGCCACGCATTGCTCTTTTGGATTAATCTCCAGTTGGCCTCGCAGCCTGCCCTATGGTTGCTCCAGCTGCACAGCGTACTGTGCAACTTGATTCTCGATGATTTTGTTATGAGCCTTTAATAGGGTCATCTCCTTGTCTAACTTATTCTGCCCTTCCAATATCTGCTTCATCAAAGCCATCATTTTAGAGGAACCACCCTGCTGACCTCCCTACGGCAGCTATTGTCCATGGTTCTAATAATTTTTGATTTGGATTGGGATGCCACTCTTGGTTATACCCTTGATTGTAATTGCTATGATGTGGATTGGGGCATTAGTCTATGATTTATGCCTCTCATGAATTGTTTTCTGGGCATTCCAGAAATGTTTGGGGGCCACTGTAGATTTTATAAACATTATTAAAGGCAGCAGGTTATACATGAGCAACAGGTTGCATGATTTTGGCCGTCAGATCCTTGAATTGCTTTGGAAGGGTGGCCATCTGAGCCTCCAAATTAGTGGTCTTATCAACCTGATGCACACCCCTTGTGCTGTGGCGTGATTCATCATCATCTAATTAGTGGTCTTATCAACCTGATGCACACCCCTTGTGCTGCGGCGTGATTCATCATCATCTTTAAGGTTAAGCATAATCCTCTTGGCGTCCTCATATGGTGCATGTTTGAATTTACCTCCAACAGCGGCATTTAGGGTGCGCCTGTCCTCTAGAGATATGGCTCGATAGAAAATTCCCAGAAGCGTGGGTGGATACACCAAGTGGCCAGGACAGCGCTGTATGAGGTCTTGAAATATTTCCCATGCTTCTGCCATGGTCTCATCGTACTTCTGCTTGAAGCTACAGATTTCACTACGGAGCTCATCCATCTTGGTTTCAGGAAAGTATTTCTTCAGGAAGGTTTCCTCTATTTGAGCATAGGTGGTGATGCTACCCGCTGACAGTGTCTTCAACCATCTTTTTGCTACATCTCTAAGTGAAAACTTGAACAAGTGAAGCTTCTTAGCATCTTCAGAACAACCATTGAGCCTGGTAGTGGCACAAATATCTAGAAAGTCCTCCAGATGTTGGTTAGGATCCTCTAACGCTGAACCGCCAAACTACGTATTCTGCACCATTTGCACCAAATTGGTTATGAACTCATAATGATTGTCAATGTTTGGCAGTGCTATGGCACTAGCAGGTGCTGTGTGGTGGGGCCGCAAGAGATATTTAATTGGCAGATTTGGGATGTTCCTGAAAGGATCAACAATGTTATTGCCGCCATCATGCTGCGGTGCTCACTGCTAGAAAACAGGAGTTGGACGGATGATAATAGGTGTTGGGTTGATAGGATCAACGGCCACATGGTTGATAAGATTACCATCCCCTTCTCATGGTAAATTGTCCTGGCCATTTTGGCCATTATTGTTGCCGTTATTGTTGGCCATACTCGCTATCTCTACTTTCTCCTTCTCCTTCTGTTGCTCAGTCTTCTTGCGGAGTTGCCTAGCAGTGCCTTCAATGTCAGGTATGTGTACAAGATCAAGTTTATGACTCCTGGTTTGCATACACTGTTGGAGACACTACAGTGGGCGGTGCCAGTAACCTATTACAAGAAAACAAAGAAATAAGATAACCAAGAGAGCCTAATCAGTCTCAAACACTAAGTAGTATTATCTAGCGCAGTCCTCCGCAACGACACCAAAAACTTGTTCGCACCAAAGTCACTGCAAGTATACAACACGCTGTAGTAACAAGGTCGAATCACAGAGACTGCTGTAAACAACACTGTCTTTAGGAATTCAATTGATTAGCCTATAAAACAACAAAGTAAATAAAGTCGTGATTGAGGTGGTGATAATAAACTGAGATTATAAAGTAAATTAAAAAATAAATAAAGAAACGAATATCGATTGAAGAAAAACGCAGTAGATTGGAACCTAGATTGTCCGGGGTTCACTACAAGCTGTGCTGTTCAAATAATAAATCAATAACTTGGTAAATAAATTCGTCCAACTTGAAGGGCAACCCAACCTAAATTGTCTATAACCTGTCGTCGCAGTATTGAAGACCTACCCTAGTCCCGAACAACTACCTTCCGAACAATTGGATAATGGAGGAAAGAGGTTATGGAGAAAGGAAGTTTATAGGTTTAGTGGAGCGGTTTTAATGTTATTTACTCAACTCCCTTCTTTATCTCTTTCTGTCAAACATGAGAAGCCTAAAAATTGAAACTGCTTTTGCAGACAATCATCTACCCTGTCTCCACTTTCTTTGTAACTGTTAGTCAATAATGCAAGGTCCTAGCAGAAGGTTTTTCCCAAAAATCATATCCTATCTGCTTGTCAACTCTTAATTACTGATAGATGATTTCTCTTGAAACCAAATTTTCTCCATACTTGCCCCTTATCCTTTCTGTTGAACTAAACTCCTCTTGAACATGTCCTTATATGCTTATGTGCTTAGTGTTCGTGTGTGTGAACCAAAATAAGCGACGTTTTGGCTTAGGTTATACACCAACACCAAGAGAGTTGGAGATGCAAAGAGAGAATGCTCAAGAAAAGGCGTTAGCACGGATGAATCAACAAAAGTGGAAGGTCACTATGGCACCATACTTCAACACTTCAAATGGATGTTTTGTGAAAGAAGGAGATGATTTCCCCTTTTGTAGATTCCTCGAACCGTGGGTCTGCCCCATCACTAAAGTTCGTTGGCCGGTATTTGAGATGTTCTTTGATTGTCACCTAGGAATGGACGAGGAAGGGTGGAGTATACGAAGGAGGAAGATGGAGATTTGGATTGCAAGCGCATCTTTGAAGACAGGGATATTTGATCGGGGTCAAGCAAGGGGTTATATAAAATAGGAAAGTCAAGTCTGAATAAGGATGTTATGTCCATTTAAATAAGAATCTAAGTTTTAGTCGAGTCAATAGCCGGTTGGCTTTTAAATTTTAATAAGAGGCACTCTTTTCTTATCTATTTCTGATGTTACTTTTTGCATGTGCAATGTGTGTGAATAGAATGCGGTGGCTAACTCCCTAAAATCTCAGGAAATTAGTCTAAGAGTTAATATTAATAAAACAGTTCATATATAAAAAAATTATGTAGACCTAATTTCATGTGCTTATTCAAAAAAAAAAAAAACAAAGGAAAAAGAAAAAAACAATAAAAAGTAAAAAAAAAAAGAGAATAAGAATAAGAATGATGTGCATGAATACATAGGAGGCCCAAATTTCGGTCCGGTCCCTTCTTTTATTAATAAAGATTTGAAGATTGCTGATATAGATAAAGGAGAGTTTGTTCACTCATTTGTTTGCATACCATTGTAAATAAATGAAGTAATTATTTAAGTAGATGTTAGTTCTTTTTGTGTCTCTTGCGCCTGGCATTCTCAGTAGACTCAGATGGTTCAAGGGCAGAAGCTTCTAGTTAGATTTCTCTTAACAATATAAGAGATGTCTCAGACTTCAAAGTATCCTTCTTCAGCTATGTTTGATATAAGGGGGATGGGATGATGTCGAAGTATTGACCAACATAATCGCTTCGGGGCAAACTCCAACTTTCTTTGATGAACCTCAATGCACGGGTGTCCATGGCACTGAGGACTGTTGATCACAACACCGTGGAATGGTTTGAGTGTAGCCGAATTGTCTTAGGACCCGGAAAGGGCAATATTAAGTGAACGTCACGATACCCGGGTGTGAACACCCAAATTTGACCCACGGATATTCTTCTGAAATGAATTTTAAACTTGCTTGAACCTTAAGATTGATGAGATGATTTTGTCTTGGGTTAAGGAATGATTAAAATTTATTTTAGTAGAATTTATATATTTTGGTAATTTGAGCCTTTATGTGTTTGAATCTTAGGACTAATGAGATGATTTAATCTTAGGATAAAAATATATATTAAGGTCTAATATACCAAAATAAGTTTTATTTCATTTACTTGGGCTTTCTTATTTATTTTCAACCACATTATATTGAGATAATTTATTTTTGGTTTAGGAATGAATTTAGAGGCCTAAGTTAATGGAATATGGATTCTCCAGAGTTGATTGGCCCATAAACACATTACTTGTAGACTAATCTTAGCTTTGATTTTCATAGAAAATCAGAATTAAACAATCCTTTAAAAGGTAAATGTGCTTTTAGTATGATTTTGCATAAAATGAGGATTTAATGTGTATCAATCAATCATGGGATGATTAAGAGGAGTACTAATCAAGAAAAGAGGATTTTCTGGGTTGATTAGGGATTAAATACACGGTCAGGGCAGAATTAGGGGGATTGGGGACCAGAAATGGTAAGAACACGTGAAACCTAGGGGAGCTGGGGGGCCATCTCGGGATGACCGCCAGGTCTGGGTGGTCATGCATGGATGACCACCAGGCCTGGCTGTCATCCAAGAGATGACCACTGGGCATGGCGGTCATGCCCTCCAGAAAGGTAATGTTTTGCCCGATTTTGTTTCTAATTTGATCCTACACGGTTTTAGCCCAGATCTCTGGCCAGAATCTTCACCACTAAGAGATGCACGACCGCTTCACTCCCCAGAGCTATATAAATAGGACCTCCAATTCAGATCCAAAGGACACACAATCTCTTTCACTCAAACCCCCCATAAGCTTTAGTGCTTGGAGAAACTCTACCTCTCTAAGTCCAGAAACATTCTTTGGCAGAAACTCTGAAGAAATTTCATGGATAGCATCAACAAAAAGGACAGCAAGGATAGACCAAGAGGGAATCAAAGATTGAGCTAAGGAGTGGGAAGAAAGTGGGTGAAGAACACAACCCAAACCAAAGAGCTAGAGGAGGGCTACAAGAGGTAATCCTAAATCCCTTTTGTGTTCACTGTTTGTTGATGATTTGATGATGCTATTGATGATGTAATTGTTGTTGTGATTTCATATCAAGAACAACGTGAAACGATCGCATCTCAGAAACAAATATACAAAACATAAACAAATATGGAATGACCAAAACACCCTTGTATCCAGGGATGCCAAAACTCTGTGTAAAACATCATCTCAAAATCCTAACTAAAACAAATATCCATCATAAGAAAACATCGGGATGTAAAGTACCCAAAGTTTGACCAGGCTCAACCGGCCTAAATATCCACCGGCAAATCAACCGAAAAAATAACGACCAAATCCAAAGTAAACCAAAACAACATCCCGAAAGTAATTATGCAGCGGAAAATAATAATAAGTCAATGAAAAGTGCAACACATGTAAAGTCAAATTATGGATCCGCCAGGATGGAGACACGGTTACATGTTGAGAAGGAAAGTCTGAAACTCGATGTGGAAGTAAACCGTCAGCAAGCTACTAAGGATCTGTAAAACCACGGTGGCAATTTATATGAGTCGGCTACTCAATGCACAATATAAGACAAATATACAGGTAGACGAAGACAGGCTCGCAGGGTGAGTAAATCCACGAGCCCAAGTATACACACACGACCAACATGTGTCAAATACCACACTTACAAGTGTTAGGTGAATTATCTGGTTATTACATTCTTATCATTATTAAGGGCCCCCTACTGTGTGCGTCGTGCGCGACAGCGAATGGCCAGCTCCCCAGGGCGTATGCCCAATTAATAATCATATATACTGTATCAAAAAACAACACACCGAAATGGGTAAGTTCCGATAAAGAAAACCACTAACAAA
The DNA here is from genome assembly GCA_028386065.3 of Turnera subulata. Classification (NCBI taxonomy): domain Eukaryota; kingdom Viridiplantae; phylum Streptophyta; class Magnoliopsida; order Malpighiales; family Passifloraceae; genus Turnera; species Turnera subulata. The sequence goes on from JAKUCV010003797.1 coordinate 164,816, forward strand.
CAAGTGGCCGACAGCTCTAGGAGGGGTGCTCTCCTCAAAGAAATTATAGTACAAAAATCTTGGTGCACACCCGTCAGTCCCCAAGTCGCCAGCTCTGTGAGGGGTGCTCTCACCAAAGGAAATAGATAATAACAAATAACCAAGGGGTACGCCCGACAAATCCCCAAGGCGCCAGCACTGTGAGGGGTACTCTCACTAGTATACAAAATCGAGGGGCGTACCCATCAATCCCCTCGGCGCCGTCTCTATGAGTACGTCTCACTATCATAACAAGACACAAGGGGTACCCTCTCTCCCACTTGGTGCTAGTGGTCAGCAGCCCCACAGTAGAATATTTGTTATCCAGGTACAATATGTTACCAATTATCAGGTTTGTAAAGTGTTCCTAAGATTTGCATACAGGTTGTGTACCATTAAAGTGTTTTCCTGTAACAAAGCCCATGGCTCACAACACACATGATATAGCAAGACATCACATATTATAAGCACGACAATAGTAGCTCATAGGTGATTATTATGGCAATATAGCACAGAAGCAAGCAGGTACACAACACAATCAAAAACATGCAGTACACTTAGCAAGTAACACTATCTAACCATACCAACAAGTATTCGCATACAAGCATATAAGTCTTATAAAGTCACCTCAGTTATGATGGCACTCTGTCTGTCCACCACTAGTCCCTGTCGCTCCTGAGTTATGTCTCATTCCTATACACATAGACACCATCTCTCACAAAAATGTTCAACAACAAATAAATCATGCATGCTCGTGCAATGCAACCGTGAGTTAAATTCGGTCCCATCTACCCTGTCATCATCGGTTAACATCCACTCCCGAACTATATCTCCATGTCACGGGCCTAGGGTTCACAGGCTTAAAGCCCAACTAAGTCCAAAACCTTAATCCCGGGCTTAAAGCCCATACCACCAATCCGTTACCTAACTCACAACAATCTCAGGCCTAAAGCCCATGCGATTAAGCCCACTATAAACCTTAGATGTCCTTGGGCTTTGAGTCCTCTTATTATAAATCCATATGTTATAATGGTCATAAAATTTATTTACTGGGCCAAGGCCCAATTTAGTCTAACTCCCGTTTAAGGGTTTTACTCGAGCCCGAATTACCGCCCTAGAGGTTCTGCCCGCATCGAACAAACCGGCCACGTACTACTCACTCACCACTCTCCATTTCTACTATACACAATTTAGTACATAACCCATTCCGGAATTAATGGTACATGCCGTGTACAAAAATTTAATCACATTGCTACATCTGGAAATTTATCGTTAAAAGCCAAATTCACGAACCGTATCGCCGGAACAGTACCCGTTTGCCAGATTCGGCCAAACTTCGCCGAAACGGTTGCATCCAGTTTTCAGACCGAGACTACCTACGTACCCATGTGACTGGGGTCAAAGCTCACATAGTTCTAAACATGGATTTACATAGTAATCAAAACATCATCATCAATAGCATCAAAGCAACACCCTCAGCAGCAAAAATTGATTTAAAGGGTTAGGGTTACCTCTTGGTGCCCTCCTCTCGCTCCCGTTAGCTTACTGCTTCTCAATAGAATCGTGACTCGATTTCAATTGTAAACTAGTGATAAAGGAGGCTGAATCAGCGTCTAGCATCAGCAGAAAAGTCGTAGATCTCTCTCTTAGCTTTCCAAAGACACCAAGAGCGCAGCAATCCTACGTCTGTAGCTTGAGATATCGCGATTTTCCCGAGATGGCACAAGGAAGAACACTCCTCTCGGGTTTGCACTCTTTTCTCCAAAAATTTGCCCCGATTGACCTCCTTCTTGTAACACTCTTGCTCTCCTCTTACTACTAGGTTGTTGCTACTCTTCTCCACGAGATCTCTCCAGAAACTCAACTCCTAAAACAATTCCTATACTCAAAGAACTAGGGTTTCTCCAAACACTGTAAGCTTATAGGTGTGTAGAGAATAATTCTAATATGCATCCCTCTAATGTGTAATGAGGGGTCTATTTATAGTGTTCAGAGGGTAGGAGGTCATCCTATTAATCTAAGGGTCCAGAGGGATGTTGGCCCAGAAAACGCTAATGGGTTTGAATTAGCTTTTCCTTTTTTTCGGTTTTCTATGATTTGGCTCGACACAGAAGTCAAATGTGAGACTTAAATGAAATGCGGAAAATAAAGGTAGGAAAGCAAAGGACACAAGTAATTTATAGTGGTTCCCCACTCAGGAGTACATCCACTACCTAAGGTCCCCCTTTTAGGATTTCTAAACTATCCACTAATTTGGTTTTTACAGGCGAGCCAAATTACCTATGGTACACAAGTTTTTGCGGGTTGAACTTGCTGAACCTAACCCAAAGCTGAACCTAGCTTTGTCTACCCAGCAAGAATATCCCCTAATCCGGCTGATTACAACCTTTCCCAAGGCAAAGCTTCAAGAGTGACTCACTCAAGAAGTTATAAAAATTAAGCACAAAGAATATCTCTCAAGGTAAGCTCTTTTAACAACTTAGAATCTCTTGAATGGCTAGGTTAATTTGTTGTGAGGCTTCAATCCTCTATTTATAGATTCGAAGGATGGAGAGGAGTGCCTTCCAATGGCTAGATTGCTTCCAGGTGGCAGCCGAGTTGACTTCGAACATCATTAAATGAAACTGTCCAGTAGATGAGCCAAAACTGGAAATTCCTTGGGCAAAAATTATTTTTCTTCAGAAACATCTCTAAAAATGGAAAGTATGGACCACCAAATCTTCCAGGGGTGAGAGAGGATGTGAGGACCACTTTTCTGAACTCATTCTGACCCTAGGAGAGCAAGCATAACGGTTAGTGCAGTTGGTTTAATGTCAACCACTTTCTTGGACCACTTGCTGCAACTTTTGGGACCACAACCCCAACTGTCCGGAAAGCGACCTTTTGATCGATGCGGTGAAGGCAAATGTTTCTACGATGGAGCCAATTGTTCCTAGATTTGGTTTCTGCGAGAAACCAAATTTTTCTGCCAATTCTAAAAACACACAAGGCTTACCAAAATTTTTGTTAATCATCAAAATAATATAATAGGCATTGGATAATCATCATAAATATACTAAAAAATATTAGTCTTAATTAATTACTTAATTAAGCTCTTAATCACATGTTTAGGCTAACAATCTCCCCCTTTTTTATGATGACAAACATGTTGTCAATTTTGCCATGAACAGTGGTTAAAATAAGATAGCCAAATAAATAAACTCCCCCTGTTTCATAGGCATAATCACAAAAATCATAACGCATTCATTTGGCTCATTCAACAAGCCAAATGCTCCCCCTGCGTTTGTGCATAGTATATTTTAAAAATTTGCTAAAGGCTTTTTGCCAATAGCTCCCCCTGCATATAGCCACAGTATACATATGTTTTCACTTCCTGTAATGTACTTTTAATATATCAAGATTATCATTTGGCTTTTTCATGGAGCCAAATCTTTCCCTGTATTAAAGCGTAAATAACATACCAATCACATTTTTTTTTTAGAGTCAAATTAAGACTTTCATTGATAACCAAGTTAGGAAAAGTCCTAACAACTTACAAGAGAAGTATTCCAGATAAAGTACTGAATTTACTTGAAAGCAACAACATTACATCAACAAATTACACAATTAAACCCCAAAAATCACATAAAGTTCTCTTTTCCAATGAAAGTATACGAGGCTTAAGATGTGTCAAACCTCTAAAACGAAGCTTCATCTCCGAGCATATATCCAAAAGAACGCAATCAGTGGATCTAGAGCAATTTGTGAAGAATCTTCTACTACGTTCTCTCCATATGTGGTATATTGCAGCTGCCCAAGCAACACGAATGATTAGGGATTGGAAGGACTTCTTCTGCAAGTGACTCTTGGCCCATAAGAATTCAGATGGCCAATCTCCTACTCTCCGATTTACAGAACAAAGAGATAACAGGTTGGACCATATAGCAGCAGAGAAAGAATATTAAAAAAACAGATGATCTCGACTTTCAATTGATGCAGAATAGAGAAGACAAGAGGCATCAGTGATCATTCCCCATTGTTGAAGTCTGGATCGAGTGCTCAACCTGTTCAAAATGACCAACCAACTAATAAAGCTGTGCTTTGGTATGCTTCCAGAGGACCAAAGAAGCTTAAACCAATCAACTCGAGCTCTTTTAGGTCTAATAAACTTCCATGCACTTTTGACAGAAAATTTACCATTAGTAGATAAATTCCAGATTAACAAGTCAGCGCACATAGATGGAATTATAGATGCAGCTTCTTCTTTGATTTGAGAAATAAGAGGCAGTCGAGAAGTAGGCCATGACCAGCTGCCATTGAGAAGTAAGGAGCTTACTTTTGCATTAAGGGGAATTTTGGACATTGATACAACAGTAGGTCTTACAATGAAACTGAGAGATCTACGAGGTAGCCATGAATCCCACCAGAAAAATATAGTAGTGTCGTCTCCAACTATATGTGTGAATTGATTGGAGAATTGACTGCGAAGCTTTAGAATTTTTCTGAAGCTCCAGGAGCAATCAGAGGGTATTTCTAAACTCCATAGACTCTGCTGCTTCAAGTAATAAGCATAGATCCATGCCACCCAAAGAGAGCCGGCTTTAAGAAGAAGATTCCAGATGTTCCTAGCAATACAAGCCGCATTTCATGTTTTGAGTGATTTGATACCCAAACCTCCTTCTTGCGTTGGAAGGGTAAGATCTGACCATGCAAGTTTTGCTTTACGAGCAGAGGTTGAGGTAGCAGACCATAAAAAAGCAGCACACAATCTTTCAATTTCCTTAAGGAGACAAGAAGGCAATGTGAACTAGTTAGCCCAGTAATTTTGAACACTGAACAGAACAAAACTAACCAGTTGCATTCGCCCAGCAAAAGAAAGCAGATGAGCACTCCAATGATGAATGCGAGCCAGGATCTTCTCCAATAAAGGTTTACAAGCTTGAAATGAGAGCTTGCCAGAGACTAATGGAACTCCAAGATAACGAACAGGAAGAGTTCCTAGCTGGAATTTATTTAACTGCAAAAACTGCTCTCTATGGTTTTCTGAAACTCCTGCCAGGAACACAGCACACTTTGAAGGATTAAATTTTGGACCGGATAGAGTATAAAACTAATCTAGTAAGTTTGTGACAGTGACTGCAGAAGTTAGACTCCCATCAGTGAATATCATCAAGTCATCTGCAAAGCACAGTTGTGAAAGGCCAATCTTCAAGCAGCGAGGATGATAAGGAAGAGTTTTATCTGCTGCAGCTTTATTTAAAAAGCATGATAGAATCTCCATAGAGATAACAAACAGAAAGGGAGAGAGGAGGTCGCCTTGGCACATCCCTTTCCCTCCCTTAAAATAGCCACAAAGCGATCAATTGATGCTGATAGAGAATCTTGCAGTTGAAAAACATACATGAAGCCAGTTGATGAATTTTTTAGGGAATCCCATAGCCTCAAGAACATGAAGAAGAAACCTCCAATCCACTGAGTCAAACGCTTTCATGAGGTCAATTTTGAGGGTACATCTACTAGATATTCCAGCTCTGTGATAATTATGAACCATTTCGTGCGCAAGTAGAATATTATCACCTATCCTTCTGCCAGGGATGAATGTTGTTTGATTGGCACTAATGAGATCAGGTAAGCATCTCTGTAATCTCTTCGCAAGATTCCTAGAGATGCACTTGTATATTGTAGAACAGCAAGCTATTGGTCTGTAGTCAGACACTCTTTGAGTATTCTGTACTTTTGGAATTAGACTTAGTATATTTGAATTAATACCTTTTAGCAACTTCCCAGAATTAAAGAATTCTTGCACAGCTTGGATAACATCAACCCCAACAGTTTGCCAAGCTGCAACAAAGAACTCCGCATTAAACCCATCAGGGCCAGGAGATTTGTTTTTACCAAGAAAAAACATTGAGCATTTTATCTCTTCATTAGTAACAGGTGCAATAAGTATGGAGCAATGCTCCCTGGAAACAAATCGCTGGAGTAGGGACTTAAAGTAAGAAACAGTCCCGCCAGAGACCTCAGAATTGGCTTGACCCAGAAACTCATCATAAAATTTGACAATTGACTCTTCAATCTGTCGAGGGTTAGTGAGTAGCTCTCCAGAAGAAGAATAGATCTGTCTTATAGTATTTTTCACCTTTCTGGCTCGTACCACATTATGAAAATACCCAGTATTTGAATCTCCACAAGAAAGCCATTTAATGCGGGATTTTTGCCTTAAAAAAGACTCTTCTGCAACACTAAGATCAGCTATGTTAGAGAGTAGGCAATGCTCTATTTGTAGAAGATCCTCATTAACATCTCCTTCCAACAACTGTTTCTGTACAGTAAAAAATTCTGCTTCTAACATAGATATACGATTAGACAGATCACTATATTCCTTCTTATGCAACTTCCTTAACTCTACTTTAAGAAGTTTCAATTTCTGCCACAACTTGTACATACCATAGCCCTTAAAATGTGTGCACCAGACAGAAGCAAAAATAGAGTGGAAGTCAGGGTGTGTAATCCAGTGATTACAAAATTTGAATGGTTTAGGGCCTTGGAAGATAGTGGAAGAGGAAGTAAACACTATTGGCGAGTGATCAGAAATACCTGGGAGAGAGAACTCAACAGTGCTAGTTGGAAAGCTAGAATACCACGCTGGATTGATGAGAAAACGATCCAACTTTCTGAAGATTGGATTGTTAGCTTGCCTATTAGACCAGGTGAACTTAGAGCCAAGATATGGATGATCAAATAGCCCAGCTGAAGATAGACATCGGATGAAATCATCAATGTCAGAATTAAGATACACTGTGGATGAAGTTGATTCCTCTACTTTGAGAATAATGTTGAAATCTCCCATTACACACCATGGTGAGTTTCCAACAGAGGCAGCATAGTTGGTAATACTACTATAGAGTGAAGAAGAATGCTCTATACTTGAGTTAGACCCATAAACAAACGTAGCATAACAAGAAGCTTGCTCTCGCCTACTACGAACAGTAGAGTGTGTAGTTTGAGCAGTAATATCCTGTATGGAGATATCTACCCTTTCAGACCATAATAACCATAATCTTCCAAGCCGTGCATGTGAGTAATTGCTTACAAAGCTCCAGGTGGGAAGGAAGTGTTTCCTGATGTCAGAAACATTGTGAACTTGAATCTTGGTCTCCACTAAACACACAAGATCAACAGAAAATGAGAAAATACGTTGTAGTATAGCAATCACATTTGGCTGAGCCAAATATGGTTTCCTGCATCAGCAAATAATCGCAAGGTATGCCACAGCAGTATTAATATCAACAACATCATATTTTAACATATTTGGCTGTTTCACCGAGCCAAATATTGTTCCCTGCAATAGAAAAATTTTTTCACAACAGATATAGCACAGCAGGAACATACATTCCATCATAAACAACATATTATACTCCTCTTTTTGTCATCAGCAAAAGATAACACTTATAAAATCCGGGGCGGATAATAGATAATACCAAATCCAAAGATAAATATCTGAAAGCATAAGAAACAAAATATCCAAGCACAAACCAAATATTCAAGTGATACGAACCATAGGTAGAATAGTTATAAAAAGTACTTAGCTAAATGTAGATGAGGAATTGAATGCATGACCTAAGATCTATGGAGCATCAATCTTCATCAAAATCATCTTGAGGCATAACAGCAATGATTTGGTCAAGTTTCTCAAGTGTCTTGGTCTGGAACTTCTTCGTTTGGCCCCTCATGGAACCAACTTCTTCCTTCAACTCACTGATCTCATCCTTCATTCCAGTAACCAGAACATTCAGCTCCTCAAGTTTGTGATCCTTTCCAGCTCCAGATTTGGTCACAGAGTATTCTCTTTCTGGAATTGGCTTGATATACATCTTGACCAGAGTATCCGCATTGTTTTCCTTGAGCCTAATCGGCTTATCCTCAGCAGTAAGCTTGATCTTCAATTTTTTAGCCAATAAGGTAATAAGTGCACCATGAGAATGTTCCTTGTAGATGTCCATGTGATGGAGAATATGAGTTCCATAGCAGATAGAAGATTGCTCGATAAGGCAAGCAACGATCCATTGATCAAGTTTCTTGATCAATGTGCGAGAATTCTTCCTTGGCATGATGACCCTAGTAAGAGTGTACATCAGTGCTCTCTCTTGGCTTCAAGGCATTGTAGTTACCAGACTTGGTGCTCCCAAAGAGAAGCATATTCTGCTTGGAGTAACAAGGAGTCTTCGGAATGTTGATTGGAGTTCCAGAAGCATAATCATAAAACTTTACTTTGCCCGACTTCATTTTCAACAGGTCATAAATCATCTCGGCTGTCATGTAATCTTTTTCCCTTTGATTTTTGTTTTGATGCAAGTGAGCAGACCATTATCACCATACTCCACAGTTTTGTTTTCATAGAAGTCCTTCATCAAAGCTTCATACCCCTGTTCCTTCAAGGTGACCAAAGTGGTGAGCTTAGCATCCTTCAACAGTTTGGCTACACCGATTCCCTCAAAGTCATTTAAAACCATAGTGTAAGTGGGGTGTATGGGTGAAGTACTTCTTCTTGACCTTCTTGCTAGATCCAGATTTGGTTAGAGCCTTGAGCATCTTTTTGGCTGGAGTTGGAGTAATTTCTTCCTCCTTTTCAGATTTTTTCTCAACCTCTGGCTCGTTGTCCTCATCTTCTTCCTTGTCTTCCTCATCACCATCCTTACCATCTTCATCATGGTCATCTCCATTGTCAGACTCATCATCAAATCCTTCCTTGTCTGATCCGCTTTCATTTTCTGCTCCATCATCAGACTTTTGTGCCTTGTCGCTGTCATTTGGTTCCTGGTCACTGTTATTTGGCTCATCATCAGCCAAATCATCTTCTGACTTCTCATTGTCATCATCAGTCCTCTTTCTCTTTTTGGAGCTCTTGTCATCATCAGCAATAGGTGAATTCTCACTCCTATCATCATCAAAATCTACTTCAACAATTTTCTCTCCAAGCTTCTTCCCTCCTCTTCCAAACACAGTTTGAGCACGTGTGCTTGGCCTGACAAGTCTAGCTCTTGATGTTTGAGTGGATGGAGTCTGAGATAAGTACTTTGGCAGTTTTGGCATGGGTGCATCAGATTTGGTTTTTGAGCTCTCGGCTTCTTTCTCTGCTTCGATTTCTGGAACAGCTTTCTCAGCATCTGATTTGGCTTCTGGTTGAGCCAAATCTCCTTCTGGCAGCACATTCTCATCCTTCTCCTCAGAAAGTAAGCTTTGATTTTCAACAATCAATTCTTCTGCCTTATCAGCTACTTCTTTTCCGATCTCTACAGCATGAACCAAATCCTTCTTGGCTTCAACATCACCATCAGAGATTGGAATCCCTAGTGGGATTTCATCAGCTTTCTCTGAGCTCTTCTCAACAACATCTGCCATCTTCGGATCTTCAGACCTGGTTAAGTTAGATTAAACGATTCTAATGAAACCTATGTCTGGCATTGTCGATTGGGCCATATAAACGAGACTCGTATTTCTAAACTCCATAAAGATGGACTTTTAAACTCATTTGATTTTGAATCATATGAGACATGTGAGTCATGTTTATTAGGCAAAATGACGAAGGCTCCTTTTGCTGGTAAAGGGGAAAGAGCTTCGGACTTGTTAGGTCTTATACATTCTGATGTATGTGGACCTATGTCAACACAGACTAGAGGTGGTTTTCAGTACTTCATTATATTTACTGATGATTACAGTAGATATGGCTATATGTATCTTATGAAACACAAGTCAGAATCCTTTGAAAAGTTCAAAGAATTCAAGAGTGAAGTACAGAATCAACTCGACAAGAGTATTAAAATGCTTCGATCTGATCGAGGAGGTGAATACTTAGACCGAGATTTTTTTGATCATCTAAAGCAATGTGGTATTGTATCACAACTTACTCCACCAGGTACGCCTCAATGGACTGGTGTATCTGAAAGGAGGAATAGAACTTTGTTAGAAATGGTTCGTTCTATGATGAGTCAAGCTGACCTTCCTTCTTCATTTTGGGGACATTGAAACGCCCGTGTCCCAATTTATTAATATAAGTTATAAGTTAATTATAAATTGACCAAATTGCCCTTATCATTCCCGGGACACCCGTATCCCAAATTATTCATTTAAGAATATACATCATGCGAAGTGACCAAAATGCCCTTCTACCAGGGATACAATATCAACAACAAAATCAATGAACATTTATACAACAAATTACACAACAACGAGTATGCAGCGGAAGACTAAACATAAGATAACATGTATGCAGTGAACTCTATGGATCCAACCCGAGGAGAGGAAAGCACCGCCACCTGCTGATATGCTCTTCTGATCATCGATCAGCTAACATGTATAAAACTGTGAGGGGGTGAGACCAACCACTGTCTCACCGCAGACAAATAAACCAATAATATACAAAACAAATCAACTACAAGAACACCGGCATCAACAACAACAACCACAATACACAGAGCAAGACATCATCAAATTACAACCAACACTTGTCATTACTTATACCATTATCTTTGTTATTAGGTTTAAATATTTTTATTAGGGCCCTCTACTGTGTGCGTCGAGCTCGGTCCCGTCTGATCAGACAACCAGGCATAAGCCCAAATAAAACAGGCCCGAAGCCCAGACATATCCATAGAGAGAGAGAGAGAGACAGAGAGAAAGAGGGAGGTAGAAAGGGGGAGGTAGAAGGAGGGAGGTAGAACCGGCCATCACAAGCCCACATGCAAACCCGCATGCCATCCCGAGGGGTATTACTTCCCGCTCGAACCAACCGGTCAACAGCCCCACAGTAGAATTATAATAGTATCTTATTCACAATTATCCTTTAAGAATTGTACCTTACGTTATTTCAAACATGGTTGTGTGGATTTAACATCTTAATCTCAAATCCGGGCCTCCAGCCCACAATCCACCACACAAACCACAAAATCACAAATCATGCACACTGCATCAGGGATATCACCAACATAGTACACTCGCAGATAGCAACATCAGCACATCAGACAAGCATGCATACAGCATTCATGACCAACAATTAATGTCACTTCATGTATCAAGACAGTTAACCGAGCATTGTAGGCAGTAATGCATACAAAGGTTTATAAGTCCTCACCTTGGCCATATTCATTGTCTCGGAAGCCGAAGCTCATTCCACCTTAACATATCCTATATTGGAATCAAAATGACCACACATAAGGTCCACATAAAATCATGATGAATGCATGTCAATGCCGTGACTATAACGACATGAAATCTTTTAGTCCTTAAGCCCAATTAAGATAGGTCTATGGTCTTAGCTCGACAAATCCTATAACTTAGCCCAAGACCAAAAGTTCGCTTAAGCTCAATTATTTATCCCGACTAACTGTTCACAGGGCCTAAGCCCACATCAATTTAAGTCACTGGGCCTAAAGCCCATTTTTAGATTAATTACTCCTTATTGGGCCTATAGCCCGTATCTAAAATAGTCCTTGGCCCTAAAGCCCGTATATCCTTAACATGGCATAACTTGGGTCTAGGCCAGGCCCATTCACTTACTCACATTAATCGAGCTCCCGAGCCCGACCTTTCCGGCCTATGGATATTATGTGCGTCGGATATATACCGGCCACGCGTCACTTTTTCCCCACACCCGGTTTCCACTAGATCCGTTTTATTTCAATACACTGATTATATGCATTTACACTACATGATTGTACAAGAATTGAAATTCGCATCAAAACCCGAGAATTACCAAGTAATGCCGAAAAACATTGTCTTGCCGGAACAGCAACCCGAGCCTCGTCGGAAAATTCCCGAGCTCGCCGGATTCCGGTCAGCCTCGCCGGAACAGTACACGTCTCGCCGGATTCCGGTCTACCCTCGCCGGAACAGTGACCCGAGCTCATCGGAGCGTTCACCAAAATTTCGAAACAGTGTGCAAACACCCCTACCGAACTTCAAAGCAACAATCATACACAAATCAACAATGCATTCCCTTCTCAAGAACACCATGAACAATCTGCAGTCAAGAAGGGTGCCGGAAACCCTTACCGGAATTAAACTCCTAGCACGGCCGGAACCAAGTCCACACTCAGCCACAGTTCACCGAACCATCGCCAAACATACACCCACCGCCACCCACAGCCGTCATCAACACGGCCAGAAGTAGCCTCAGCCGACCCGTCCACACAATACCACCACAAGCCCAAAAACAATACCCCCAATTAGTCACGGAACAGAACATCCAAAATCCACCAACCACAAACAACAACCGCAACCACAAACTCGCCCCGACGCCACAATACCACAATCCCAAATCGAGATTAGTCACACAATCCCGAGAAAAGAAAGAAAAAAAATTAGGGAAGAGGAAAAGAGGAGGCAGGACGGCGCGACTTACCCCTCGACGGCGACACATCCTGAATGTCGCGCCCCGACTCCGGCACGCGGGGAAGGAAACCCTTACTCCTTCCTCGCAACTCCACGGGTCAAGTCTCACGACAGGGCAGCGGCGGAGCTTCAGGTGGACGACTTCGAGACGAGAAAAGGGAAGCGGCGGCGGCTTGAAGGAAGAAAAAAGTCGGCAGTCTCACGAGCGGGGAAGATGATGGAGACGAAGGAGAAGAGAAGAATCCAGGGGGAAAACGGTGTTTAGCGAGGAGAAGAGAGTAGGAGGTCGTGGAGAAGAAACCGACAGCTGTTCGGGAGGAAGGAGAAGAATCAAAGCATGAGAGAGAGAAGAGAAGAATTTATATCCTAGCCCAAGGGTTAAGCTTCCAACCGCAACCAAAACGGCGTCGTTTTGCTCCAAAACGACGTCACTTCACTGACAGCCCCCCTCTAGTCTACCCTAAAAGTCAAAACACATCCCTTTGTGTGTTTTAAGTTTTGGCTCTACCAAAACTACGTAGTTTTAGTAAAAACTACATCTCATCATGTGTTTTAATTCTAAACACTAGTAAATGCTAAACAAAATTATTACTTGAAAATGAATGATTGAACCATACTAGAAATAAATTTATTAAGACCAGAAAATTAGTTCTTGTGAATTATGTGAGGGCATAATTGGAAATTAAATCCAAAAATTTCGAAAAATTTCATAGAATTAAATACTGAAAATCCGGGGCGTTACAGTTCTACCCCACTTAACAAAATTTCGTCCTCGAAATTTGTGGAATAAGTCAAGCAGCTAAGTGCTTAGCTGACACAAACAAGTGTCACCCGGTTTCAAAATACCATTGGCCAAACTACCAAGTAGAACCATCATGACCATCAATCACCTAAGTTTATCTTTTCCAAGCTAGAACTCCGAAATTCCAAGTCAAACATCGACTTAGCCAAACATGATCAAAAGCATAAGATCAAAGCACTAACCCAAGAGTTTTATCCAACCATCATCACCATTGATAACACCAAAAACCACAAACAATTTCATTTATCTTCACTTAACTAAATATATCAAACCTTTTTAATCCATTACATATATCCTCTAATACAGAACCCCAAGTTGTTACCTAAGTAACAAGATCATCACTCCCATTGTGAATACCTCAAAACCAAAAATCCATAATATTTATTTGATATCCAAAGCCTCAAAGTATTTCCTTTATCACACACCAAATCAGCCAAAATCGTATATATCCCGGATCATACCTTAGACACTAAAAACCACTCACTACCAAAATTTCATAATCTAATTCTATACCATGAATTCCTTAAGACCTAAACATTCCCACATACTCATATTCATGAATCTATCTCTCGAACCATAACCACCACGATCATCATAATGATTTTGATAAAGAACCTAAAACATCAATGTATATCTCATGACGTAACTTAACAAACTAGCAACTAAATCACAGTACTCGAGCTCACCTCAAAAGAATCAAACCTCAATATGAACATACTATCAGCGTGGCCTTCCAACACATGGACTATATCCTCAACAGAAATTCATGATCAAAACTTTCCAATAGCTATCACCATTAATGTCTCAAATTCCAACAAGGTTAGATACCTCGAGTATCATTAAAAGATCTTTTTCCCGGATATACTACTAGATCAACCTCAAACTCTTTAAGCACAGTTGACAGATAACTCTCCAAATATACCATTAAATCAAACTCAAATTTTATCAACAATTATCAGCTCGAACTCCAAACAAAATTCAACCATATAATAATTCACTAGTAAATTTCAAGTCCTTAAACTCAGGTAATCAAACCACAAATACCATGATCATCAAGATTACAGGAATCATATCCATAAGAAATCATATCAGATCCTCTTTCGACAGATGTAACATCCAACCACAAATAGATGGTTCATACTTGTACTGGCCAGTTCCACACAAACAAGAAACACAAGCAAGGAGTCAAGAGTCTACACCGACTCTAACCGAACAGTGGATAAACCACAAAACAAACTTCGCTACAGCCTAAGCTGTAAGAGCAAACATGTCATTATAACGACAATACCGGGTCACTCCGACCCTCAGCAGGTACGTGTCCTCCACCGGATCCATAGTACGACTCACTATATGATTGCATTAGACAAACGCAACAACCGACTCAAACAGAAGCAGACTTATGCACATAAGTGAAAAAAAACATATCCAAACATCCCCAAGGATCTACAGCCTGCTCCGCTACCAACTGAAACGCCCGTGTCCCAATTTATTAATATAAGTTATAAGTTAATTATAAATTGACCAAATTGCCCTTATCATTCCCGGGACACCCGTATCCCAAATTATTCATTTAAGAATATACATCATGTGAAGTGACCAAAATGCCCTTCTACCCGGGATACAATATCAACAACAAAATCAATGAACATTTATACAACAAATTACACAACAACGAGTATGCAGCGGAAGACTAAACATAAGATAACATGTATGCAGTGAACTCTATGGATCCAACCCGAGGAGAGGAAAGCACCGCCACCTGCTGCTATGCTATTCTGATCATCGATCAGCTAACCTGTATAAAACTGTGAGGGGGTGAGACCAACCACTGTCTCAACGCAGACAAATAAACCAATAATATACAAAACAAATCAACTACAAGAACACCGGCATCAACAACAACAACCACAATACACAGAGCAAGACATCATCAAATTACAACCAACACTTGTCATTACTTATACCATTATCTTTGTTATTAGGTTTAAATATTTTTATTAGGGCCCTCTACTGTGTGCGTCGAGCTCGGTCCCGTCTGATCAGACAACCAGGCATAAGCCCAAATAAAATAGGCCCGAAGCCCAGACATATCCAAAGAGAGAGAGAGAGAGAGAGAGAAAGAGGGAGGTAGAAAGGGGGAGGTAGAAGGAGGAAGGTAGAACCGGCCATCACAGGCCCACATGCAAACCCTCATGCCATCCCGAGGGGTATTACTTCCCGCTCGAACCAACCGGTCAACAGCCCCACAGTAGAATTATAATAGTATCTTATTCACAATTATCCTTTAAGAATTGTACCTTACGTTATTTCAAACATGGTTGTGTGGATTTAACATCTTAATCTCAAATCCGGGCCTCCAGCCCACAATCCACCACACAAACCACAAAATCACAAATCATGCACACTGCATCAGGGATATCACCAACATAGTACACTCGCAGATAGCAACATCAGCACATCAGACAAGCATGCATACAGCATTCATGACCAACAATTAATGTCACTTCATGTATCAAGACAGTTAACCGAGCATTGTAGGCAGTAATGCATACAAAGGTTTATAAGTCCTCACCTTGGCCATATTCATTGTTTCGGAAGCCGAAGCTCATTCCACCTTAACATATCCTATATTGGAATCAAAATGACCACGCATAAGGTCCACATAAAATCATGATGAATGCATGTCAATGCCGTGACTATAACGACATGAAATCTTTTAGTCCTTAAGCCCAATTATGATAGGTCTATGGTCTTAGCTCGACAAATCCTATAACTTAGCCCGAGACCAAAAGTTCGCTTAAGCTCAAAGCCCACATCAATTTAAGTCACTGGGACTAAAGCCCATTTTTAGATTAATTACTCCTTATTGGGCCTATAGCCCGTATCTAAAATAGTTCTTGGCCCTAAAGCCCGTATATCCTTAACATGGCATAACTTGGGTCTAGGCCCGGCCCATTCACTTACTCACATTAATCGAGCTCCCGAGCCCGACCTTTCCGGCCTATGGATATTATGTGCGTCGGATATATACCGGCCACGCGTCACTTTTTCCCCACACCCGGTTTCCACTAGATCCGTTTTATTTCAATACACTGATTATATGCATTTACACTACATGATTGTACAAGAATTGAAATTCGCATCAAAACCCGAGAATTACCACATAATGCCGAAAAACATTGTCATGCTGGAACAGCAACCCGAGCCTCGCCGGAAAATTCCCGAGCTCGCCGGATTCCGGTCAGCCTCGCCGGAACAGTACATGTCTTGCCGGATTCCGGTCTACCCTCGCCGGAACAGTGACCCAAGCTCATCGGAGCGTTCACCAAAATTCCGAAACAGTGTGCAAACACCCCTACCGAACTTCAAAGCAACAATCATACACAAATCAACAATGCATTCCCTTCTCAAGAACACCATGAACAATCTGCAGTCAGGAAGGGTGCCGGAAACACTTACCGGAATTAAACTCCTAGCACGGCCGGAACCAAGTCCACACTCAGCCACAGTTCACCGAACCATCGCCAAACATACACCCACCGCCACCCACAGCCGTCATCAACACGGCCAGAAGTAGCCTCAGCCGACCCGTCCACACAATACCACCACAAGCCCATAAACAATACCCCCAATTAGTCACAGAACAGAACATCCAAAATCCACCGACCACAAACAACAACCGCAACCACAAACTCGCCCCGACGCCACAAAACCACAATCCCAAATCGAGATTAGTCACACAATCCCGAGCAAAGAAAAGAAAAAAAATAGGGAAGAGGAAAAGAGGAGGCAGGGCGGCGCGACTTACCCCTCGACGGCGACACATCCTGAATGTCGCGCCCCGACTCCGGCACGTGGGGAAGGAAACCCTTACTCCTTCCTCGCAACTCCACGGGTCAAGTCTCACGACAGGGCAGCGGCGGAGCTTCAGGTGGAGGACTTCGAGACGAGAAAAGGGAAGCGGCGGCGGCTTGAAGAAAGACAAAAGTCGGCAGTCTCACGAGCGGGGAAGATGATGGAGACGAAGGAGAAGAGAAGAATCCAGGGGGAAAACGGTGTTTAGCGAGGAGAAGAGAGTGGGAGGCCGTGGAGAAGAAACCGGCAGCTGTTCTGGAGGAAGGAGAAGAATCAAAGCATGAGAGAGAGAAGAGAAGAATTTATATCCAAGCCCTAGGGTTAAGCTTCCAACCGCAACCAAAACGGCGTCGTTTTGCTCCAAAACGACGTCACTTCACTAACAGCCCTCCTCTAGTCTACCCTAAAAGTCAAAACACATCCCTTTGTGTGTTTTAAGTTTTGGCTCTACCAAAACTATGTAGTTTTAGTAAAAACTACATCTCATCATGTGTTTTAATTCTAAACACTAGTAAATGCTAAACAAAATTATTACTTGAAAATGAATGATTGAACCATACTAGAAATAAATTTATTAAGACCAGAAAATTAGTTCCCGTGAATTATGTGAGGGCATAATTGGAAATTAAATCCAAAAATTTCGAAAAATTTCACAGAATTAAATACTGAAAATCCGGGGCGTTACAGACATGCATTATTAAGTGCTACCTTTACACTTAACCGTGTTCCATCTAAATCGGTTGAAAAGACACCATATGATATATGGACAGGGAAGCGTCCCAATTTGTCTTCTATGAGGATCTGGGGTTGTGAGGCTTTCGTGAGACGAGATACATCAGATAAACTCGGCCCTAAATCCATCAAATGCCTCTTTGTTGGATATCCTAAGGAAACTAAAGGATATTATTTCTATAATCCCACAGAGCACAAAGTGTTTGTTGCTCGTACTGCTAGTTTTCAAGAAAGAGAATTTATTTCTAGAAAGATCAGTGGGAGAAAAATAGAACTCGAAGAAGTTCGAGGTATAGAGGCTGAGATGGAACAAGGACAGGAACCACAAGATGTTGTGGGTGAAAAACCTGTGCCTGTAACAAATGGACTACATAGGTCTGATAGGATTTGGCATGAGCCTGAGAGATATGGATTTCTTATGACTCATACTGGAGACGTGATGCTCATAGAAGAGGATGAGCCCACTTCCTATCAGCAGGCTATTACGGGTCCAGACTCTAAGAAGTGGCTAGAAGCCATGAATTCGGAGATGGAATCCATGTATGAAAACAAGGTATAGACCTTGGTTGATCCACCTGAAGGGGTAAAACCTATTGGGTGCAAGTGGGTCTTTAAGAAAAAGACCGACATGGATGGTAATGTGATTACCTTTAAAGGGCGATTGATTGCGAAAGGTTTTAAGGAAGTTTATGGTATTGACTATGAAGAAACTTTCTCACCAGTTGCCATGGTTAAGTCCATCCAGATTCTATTGGCTATAGCAGCATACCATGATTATGAGATATGGCAAATGGATGTCAAAACCGCTTTCCTTAATGGAAATCTTTTAGAGAATGTGTACATGACACAACCTGAAGGTTTTGTCACTCCAGAAAATGCTAACAAGGTATGCAAGTTGCAAAGATCCATTTATGGATTAAAGCAAGCTTCTAGGAGTTGGAATGTTCGTTTTGATGAAGTAATCAAACAGTTTGGTTTCATTAAAAATGAAGATGAGCCATGTGTTTACAAGAAGGTTTGTGGGAGCACAATCGTTTTCTTGTTATTGTATGTTTACGACATTCTACTCATTGGGAATGATATTCCGACACTACAGTCTGTAAAGACTTGGTTAGGAAAGAATTTCTCATTGAAGGACTTAGGAGAAGCTGCCTACGTGCTAGGTATAAAAATCTATAGAGATAGATCCAAAAGGATTCTTGGGCTAAGTCAAAGTACATATATTGACAAGGTGCTAAAGAGGTTTAGCATGCAAGATTCCAAGAAAGGTTTCTTGCCCATGTCACATGGCGTATCTCTCTCAAATAATCAATGTCCTAGAACATCTAAGGAGAGAGAGCTGATGAGTAAGATTCCTTATGCATCAGCAATAGGATCTATCATGTATGCCATGCTATGTACTCGATCGGATGTCGCATATGCATTAAGTGTCACAAGCAGATACCAATCTGATCCCGGTGAAAGTCACTGGACAGCAGTTAAGAACATCTTTAAGTACTTGAGAAGGACTAAGGATGCATTCCTTGTATATGGAAGCGTTGATGAGCTTGTTGTAAAGGGCTACACAGATGCTAGCTTCCAAACTGACAGGGATGACTTTAGATTGCAGTCAGGTTATGTGTTTTGTCTTGGAGGTGGTGCTGTATGCTGGAAGAGTTCAAAGCAAGAGACAGTCGCCAACTCTACAACTAAGGCTGAGTATATAGCCACCTCAGATGTGGCGTAAGAGGCTGTTTGGATTAAGAAGTTCGTAACTGAACTTGGGGTGGTTCCTAGTATTGACAGTTCGATTGAGCTCTATTGTGACAACAATGGGACAATCGCACAAGCTCAAGAACCTAGATACCACCAGAGATCCAAACATATACTCTGACGCTATCTTCTTATTAGAGAGATCATTGATAGAGGCGATGTCAGGCTGTGCAAAGTTCCTTCTGAGAACAATGTAGCAGATCCATTGACTAAGCCACTCACACAGCAGAAGCATGATGGTCATATTGTATCCATTGGTATTAGATACATGGATGATTGGCTTCAGTGCAAGTGGGAGATTGTTAGTGTAATATGCCCAAAAGCCAATCATTGAATGATTGTACATAGTCATGTAAATATATTAAGGTTATTCCAATAAATATGTTTATGAGATAAACGCTTGCACATATTTATAACCCTAGAATATTTTATGTTCTTAAATGTCCCTAGTCGATTATTATTATGGATGGGTTGTAATAATAAATTAAAACTAGCGTATGTTGAGAATTATATGAGATATGAATTCTATATACGGGTACAAGTTAGAGAACTTGTGGACTGGACCGACCCAACATAAGAACACTACATGGAACGTTATGTGATTGTCATTAGTGGTTCTTATATGTATTGTCCTTAGACCTGAGATCATCAAGGTTCCCAACATGTGAGTCATATACTTTGATATTACTCTTGGCTATTCGTAACTGAGTAGACCTTAGTGTAATCATTGGGTATATGATGAATGTGTAGTGGGTTTTGTATGATCCAGAGGGGATTCGTCCTGTTAGAACAATAGCCCTTCGCTAGAGGGGGGGTGAATAGCGATAATCGAATAAAAGCGAAATAAGCAGGAATTGAATGCGGAATTAAAAGAATGAAGGACACAAGAGATTTATCCTGGTTCACACACACTCTACTAGTGTGGCTAATCCAGCCCTTCAAGTCTCACTTGAAGATTTCACTATCTATGTTAAGCTTACGGGTGCTTAACAAACCGTTACAACCT